>PYXC01002382.1:62500-95448 GCA_015244755.2 Tenualosa ilisha
CTGTGATGTTTACCACCACTGTGATGATTACTACCGCTGTGATGTTTACCACCGCTGTGATTATTACTACCGCTGTGATGATTACTACCGCTGTGATGATTACTACCGCTGTGATGATTACTACCACTGTGATGTTTACCACCGCTGTGATGATTACTACCGCTGTGATGATTACTACCGCTGTGATGATTACTACCGCTGTGATGATTACTACCGCTGTGATGTTTACCACCGCTGTGATGATTACTACCGCTGTGATGTTTACCACCGCTGTGATGATTACTACCGCTGTGATGTTTACCACCGCTGTGATGATTACTACTACTGTGATGATTACTACCGCTGTGATGTTATCTGTCATCTTGTTTGGCCACTGCTATGTAAAACCTTAGGTCTCTGAACTCGTTATGATCTGTAGACACTTTGTGTTAAACTTTAGGGCATCCCATCTGCTCTGTGACCTGCTCATGCCTACATGAACTGTGGACTTTTTTGGATTATGGATATGGCTGGACCATGTCAGGTAAGAAGAGTTTTTTTGTTTAGGCAAAGTGGCATCAGATGCTGTCTTGTTGCAAAACAATGCTAATGTTATGTGCAAGCTGTTTGCACTTGACTTATGGCTGTGATGTTCCTTTGCTGTCAGTTAACATGCAAATCTCCCTCGGCATGGAGCTCATTGATGCTTCCTAAGGTTCAACAAAGTTTTATCTGCACCCCTATAGAGTGCTAAGAAAACTGAAACCTCAGCTGGCTTCATCAACATAAATACACCTTTTCAACAAAAGCATTTTTAAATAGTAAGAGGAAGGAATTTTGAGTCGGTTCATTCATAATGTGAAAGTGTAGGCATGCACACATGCACACATGCATACACACACACACTTTGTACTGGCAAATTATGTTGAAATAAGAAATTGATTATTTCAGCGCAAACATTTTATATCTCGAAATAGTCCAGGATGGCCCGATGCAACAAGTGACTGCTTTTGCCACGGAAAGTTGTGTGTGTGTGTGTGTGTGTGTGTGTGTGTGTGTGTGTGTGTGTGTGTGTGTGTGTCTGTGTGTGTGTGAGCGTGCGTGTGTGTGTGTGAGCGTGCGTGTGTATGTTTGTTACCTCTCCCATGACTGCGATGGGTGTCTCTCCTTTGGCCTGTGCTACGCGGTGTTCTATCAGGTAGTACATGTACTCGTCGTAGAGCAGGCGGATGAGGTGGAAGGAACCGAAACTTGCAGCGCTGCGCAGGGTCAAGTCTCTGATCACCATGGAACTGAGAGATGGACAGATTAGGGGGGAAAGTGAGGATCTGGAGGCCTGATAATCTATAATTCACTAATGTTTACTAACATTCATTATTTAGAGTAAACCTGTAGGCCAACACAGTGCATGGATTCCTTTGTTGATGAAATCCTTCATTGAATGAAATGAAAAGTCATTAAATGAAAATAAAACATAGGCTACATTGGAGAGAGCAATCCCTTGGCTGTCACAATCCAACGTCAGCTTGAGCGATGTGTGAGCAGAGGGCTTATGAGCTGTGGCCAATGCTCACGTAAAGAAATGTTTCAATGTTTAAGAAAAGAGAATAAGCTAAGATAACACCGATCACAGGGCAACACATCAGTTCCACTCCTGTGCATGTGGACGAAAACAAGGGATGAACTCATTTGAGATACATAAATTTATAGTATAAGTCCAACTTCTCTAAACACACTGAATGTGACAGGAGTGTCATCTAATGTGACTTTTAAGGAGGAACTGAATGAAATTGAGAGTAAAGGTGTCATGATAGATGTGTTGTGTCTTTTTATTGGCAAGACCCTTAGAACTGATAGAAACTGAAAAAGTAGTTACAAGAGGAAAAAAGCCCATTTAGTTCGTTGATTTTGATACATGTACGTCGGTACATCTTTGATTTCAACATTCCATGATGTCACTGGCATGGTACAAAGAATTCTACAACTTGAATTTTCCAGGTGATTTTATGGGTCTCTGGTCTCTAATGTACAGCATAGTCAAGAACTGAAATCGAGTGGGAAAACATAGGTTTACTGCACTGTCCCAGTTTGTAATTCTTCAGTCAATATTAATCTTATTGATCAAGATGAAAAGGCAGGTAGCCTACGTCACATTTTGCCTTGGTAGCCCTCAGCTAGCAACCTTCACACCGGCAGAGTTGCTGGATGGATGTGTTTGATTAGGTTAGTGTTAAACTTTCATAGCAAATAACCTTCACTGGATTACAGGTAGCTTCATTCATTGCTCCTGGAGAACCTGCTGCCATACATTTACATTTACATTTATGCATTTAGCAGACGCTTTTATCCAAAGCGACTTCCAAAAGAGGAGAACATTCAAGCTACAACACAATGAACTAACAAGGAGTGCGTATTGCTAACATAGAATCTGCACTATTTTAAGTTGAAAGTGCAATAGTGTAACACAATGTAGAGAAATTAAATGATTAAGTGCATTCTCAAAGTTTACGCCAGAGACAGTTTAAAAAGCTTTGCTGCCGCCCTCTTGTTTCCAGTCCAATGGCGTTGAGAGAGCCTGTGTACCTTTGCACACCGTCCTCAGAAGATGTCCAGTCAGCCCCAGAGCACAAAGTAGACTGATATGTGTATGATTTTAGTCCTTCCTCTGAAAATGGAAAGCTAGTAGGAGATATTTAAATGTTTTAAAAACATAACTTAGCCACACATTCCATTCAAATGGAAGGGTTAAGACAATAAATAGATGAGGTGATACTGGTGATTTTTTGGCTCCTTCTCTGGCTACAGTGCAGTGCAAACTGACAGACTGACGTAGGGTTTAACTAGCAGCAGAACTCGAGATGTTAGCCCACAGGTTCAGCTGCAACAACAACCAGTCAGTAGACCTAAAGACACAAATCACCACCAAGCAAGCCAAAGCAGAAAGTTACAAACTATGAGAAGCTTCACAGATAAACTATGTTATCTCTTCTTAACCAGTTTTTTACAAACATCTCAGATACCATCAATGATTAGCCAGAAGCTAATGCTTGCTAAATCCTCGCCACATACAGTAAAACTGACCACAGAGGGGCTTGAAAATGTCCAGTAACTTAAACTTACAATGATATTCATGGTGTCTTTATCATCGCAACACTAACGAATCCAACACTGAAGAGTTTATCCAAAGAGCAGAATCCATCAACACCCACACCAAGATTGCTCTCACAGCCATGAGCATTAGGCCATCCAACTTTATCTCAGGAAATAAAATAGGCTGCATGATTTTATTCATAAAGAAGATCTTTGTGTGAGAGAGGACTCCACTGTCTCTTTAACTCACTGTTCACACTCTCAGTGGTGCTCCATGACTCTGCTCCGCCATAGATAATCATATATATATATATATACATATAGATTATATAGTATAAATTCGATTGTACGATGCCAGTGACGTAATTGAATGTTGCTGCAGTTCTGATAGAAAGAGATGTTATTTCAGTGACATCAATAGTACCACTCAATAATATGATATATTTTCATGTGTTTATATTTTTGATAAATAATGTGTCATTGATTTATTTTTTTCCGTCAGTTCCTCTTTAATGTGTTTTCACATTTGAAAGATGCTTATGGTGTGAACCTGAAATTGTGTGTGTGTGTGTGTGTGTGTGTGTGTGTGTACCTGTAGAAAGACCATTTGAGCAGGAAGAGTTTGGCTGCTTTGGGGAAGGCGGCAGTGGACTGGTAGGGCTTTAGGACCTGGGAGACGACCCCGTCCAGCCAGGCAGCCCACTGCTCCAGGGAATTCTGCTGCTGCAGCGTCAGTTTGAAGTCCTGCTCCAACCGCTGGACCACACGGTCCTCACAACGACACACCCACGAGGCCTGCTCCTGCACACACACACACACACACACACACACCACACACACACACACAGAGGGTCAGTTTGAAGTCCTGCTCCAACCGCTGGACCACACGGTCCTCACAACGACACACCCACGAGGCCTGCTCCTGCACACACACACACACACACACACACACACACACACACACACACACACACACACAGAGGGTCAGTTTGAAGTCCTGCTCCAACCGCTGGACCACACGGTCCTCACAACGACACACCCACGAGGCCTGCTCCTGCACACACACACACACACACACACACACACACACACAGAGGGTCAGTTTGAAGTCCTGCTCCAACCGCTGGACCACACGGTCCTCACAACGACACACCCACGAGGCCTGCTCCTGCACACACACACACACACACACACACACACACACACACACACACACATAGAGGGTCAGTTTGATGTCCTGCTCCAACCGCTGGACCACACGGTCCTCACAACGACACACCCACGAGGCCTGCTCCTGCACACACATACACACACACACACATACACACACACACACACACACACACACAGAGGGTCAGTTTGAAGTCCTGCTCAACGACATACCTCACACACCTCCTCACAACGACACACCCACGAGGCCTGCTCCTGCACACACACACACACACACACACACAAACACACACACACACACACATACACAGAGAGTCAGTTTGAAGTCCTGCTCCAACCACTGGACCACACGGTCCTCACAACGACACACCCACGAGGCCTACTCCTGCACACACACACACACACACACACACACACACACAGAGGGTCAGTTTGAAGTCCTGCTCAACGACATACCTCACACACCTCCTCACAACGACACACCCATGAGGCCTGCTCCTGCACACACACACATACACACAAACACACACACACACACACACACACACACACACACACACACACAGAGGGTCAGTTTGAAGTCCTGCTCCAACCGCTGGACCACACGGTCCTCACAACGACACACCCACGAGGCCTGCTCCTGCACACACACACACACACACACACACACACACACACACACACACACACACAGACACACACAGAGGGTCAGTTTGAAGTGGCCTGCTCCTGACACTGCTCCTGACACTCTCTCTCTCTCACACACACATACACACACACACACACACACACACACACCTAGATATTGGCGAAGTCAATGCGGTTGAGGTCGGAGAGCATCTGGTTGATCTAGACACTATGACACTCACACAGACACACACACACACAGACACACACACACAGACCTGAACGTTGGCGAAGTCGACGCGGTTGAGGTCGGAGAGCATCTGGTTGATCTGGGCCGTGTTCTGGAGGACGGCTCGAGCTGCTTGGGCCAGGTGGTTCAGAGACGTGTACCTGCGCAGCGTCTGCGCAAACGCACCTGCACATGTCACCTGCAGGGGGAGACACACAGCAACACACACATTAGACACACTTACTTACAAACACACACACACACTCACAAACTAACACTCATACTCTCACAGACACATACACACACCTGCATGTGTCACTTGCAGGGTGAGACACACTACAACAAAGACACACACACACACACATCTGCAAACGCACACACTTACATATCTGCATATCCACACACTCATATATCTACACACACACACACACACTCATATATCTGTGCGCGCATGTACACACACACACACATAAATACATTCATATATCTGCACACACACACTTATATATCTGCACACACATACACACACTCGTATATCTGCGACTCATCAACGAAGGCGCAACCCTATCAGACGTCTGACTGTCAGTCCGGTGTGTGCTCACTTCTCCACACTCACACACATGCACATTCACTCACACACACTCACACACACAACTGCACACATCACCTGAAGGGGGAGACACTATGAGACAACACCAAACAAATGCACAGACACACACATTGCAAGCAAGAGCAAAAAGGGAAACACGCACACACCACACACACACACACACACACACACACACACACACACACATACACTGCAAACAGACATGAGCACAGAGTGTGGCGGCGGCAGGAAGTGACATCACACCTTAATGCGGACCATCTCCTCGGGGACGTTCATCATGGCGTTGGTCAGCCAGCTGTCCAGACTCTTGGCAAAATTACGGATCGCCTGAGTTAAGGCACCTAAGGGTGGGTACACATCAGTTACACACTCTGTGTGTGCGTGTGTGTGTGTGTGTGTGTGTGTGTGTGTGTGTAGACTCACTGGGTATGGGTCTGAGTACGTCTGGTATAAGGATCTCCACGAGGCCCTGGTAGAGTGTGTGTGTGTGTGTGTGTGTAGACTCACTGGGTATGGGTCTGAGTACGTCTGGTATAAAGATCCCCACGAGGCCCTGGTAGAGTGTGTGTGTGTGTGTGTGTGTGTGTGTGTGTGTAGACTCACTGGGTATGGGTCTGAGTACGTCTGGTATAAGGATCTTTACGAGGCCCTGGTAGAGTGTGTGTGTGTGTGTGTGTGTGTGTGTTTGTGTGTGTGTGTGTGTAGACTCACTGGGTATGGGTCTGAGTACGTCTGGTATTAGGATCTCCACGAGGCCCTGGTAGAGTGTGTTGTCGCAGTCTCGGCTCCAGCGGACCACTGGGTCGTACTTACACAGCAGAACCAGACAGGACTTGGGCAGCCGGCGCTCCGACTCGTCATGTCTGCAAAGCAGAACCCACAGGAGAACCGCTTGTCAGAACCCACAGGAGAACCGCTCATCAGAACCACACAGGAGAACTGCTTGTCAGAACCCACAGGAGAACCGCTCGTCAGAACCCACAGGAGAACCGCTCGTCAAAACCCACAGGAGAACCGCTCGTCAGAACCACACAGGAGAACCGCTCGTCAGAACCACACAGGAGAACCGCTCGTCAGAACCACACAGCACAGGCTGCCTTTCTTTCAACAGTGGATCGTTGCCTGAGTCTTTTGGCGAAGTCACACAATCAGCTATTTAACTCAGTGAAACGTTATTGTAGCAGTAACGATTTGCACCTCACGTTTTAATGATCATTACTTTAAAATACTTTGTGTTTACAACCCTTTAGGCAAACGCTCACATAGACGTGTGTGTGTGTGTGTGTGTGTGTGTGTGTGTGTGTGTGTGTGTATGTGTGTGTACTCACACAGCCAGTGTTCCTGTGTCTGTGGCCTGGTTCTCATTGAATCTCCAGAAGGTCTTCCACAGAGTTTCCACCAGAGTGAACTGCAGATTCACCATCACATCTAGGATAGCCTGGCACACACACACACACACACACACACACACACACACAGTGTAGGTTATGCTCAGACAAGCACAAGACACATTCAGCCTACTGCACTCAGCACTGTGCGTCTGAAACAAACATTCATACACACACACACACACACACACATACATACAGGTGTACCTCGCAGTGTTCGCGGTAGAGCAGTTGAAAGCTCTTGATGTGTTCCATCTCAATGCCATCTGGGAGGGCCTTACCCTGCAGATCCAACTCAGGGAACTCTGGGAGCACACGCGACGCATCTACACACACACACACACACACACACACACACACACACACACACACACACACACACACGCACACGCACATAAAGACAAAACAAAAAATACGGTTTGGTCAGAAATATTCCAGCCTTTGACACATTTAAAGGCAACCAGGCAAGCTTCCAGTGTCCCGCTACAGCCGCCTAGGGTTAGGGCTAACCGTAAGTCTCACCAATGCAGACGGATTTGTTTGCAAACCAAAGAATCAGAACCAGTGATGATCGTTTGAATAATTATGGGATGCAATTTTGGTTTTATTCTGTTTCAGTTTTGTTTGACATCGGGGCGGTGTCATGAAAGTGCCATACCTGCACGAAGAGGCAGTCAGCTGAGAGAGCCCATCCCATAATGAGTCTTCAGGCATCCCATAATGAGCCTTCAGTCACCCCACAATCAGCCATTTAACCATCAAAGTGCCTATGAAGCTGGTAAAATGAACTTAAACATACTTGCAAACACACACACACACTCTTAGGAACTGCTGCATCTGAGTGCTGGTCCCACACACATTCACCTAGGAACTGATGGTACTGTTGCACCTGAGTGCTGATGTCAGACACACACATACACACTCACCTAGGAACTGCTGGTACTGTTGCACCTGAGTGCTGATGACAGACACAGACACACACACACACACACACACTCACCTAGGAACTGATGGTACTGTTGCACTTGAGCGCTGATGACAGACACACAACACACACCACACACACACACACACACACTCACCTAGGAACTGATGGTACTGTTGCACCTGAGTGCTGATGTCAGACACACACATACACACTCACCTAGGAACTGCTGGTACTGTTGCACCTGAGTGCTGATGTCAGATACACACCATACACACTCACCTAGGAACTGCTGTACTGTTGCACCTGAGTGCTGATGACAGACACAGACACACACACACACACACACACACTCACCTAGGAACTGCTGGTACTGTTGTACCTGAGCGCTGATGTCAGACACACACACACACACACACACACACACACTTACCTAGGAACTGCTGGTACTGTTGTACCTGAGCACTGATGTCAGACACACACACACACACACACACACACACAACACACACACACACACACTCACCTAGGAACTGCTGGTACTGTTGCACCTGAGCGCTGATGTCAGACACACACACACACACACACACACACACACACACACACACACACACTCACCTAGGAACTGCTGGTACTGTTGCACCTGAGCGCTGATGTCAGACACACAACACACACACACACACACACACACACACACACACACACACTCACTAGGAACTGCTGTACTGTTCACTTGAGCGTGATGTAACACACACAACACACACACACACACACACACACACACACCACTAGGAACTGCTGGTACTGTTGCACTTGAGCGCTGATGTCAGACACACACACACACACTCACCTAGGAACTGCTGGTACTGTTGCACCTGAGCGCTGATGTCAGACAGACCTCCACTCCCTTGCGCTGGGCGGAGCCTGAGCTGGATGAGGACGTCCCATTGGTCATTCCCTCCACCTTCTGCACCGGCTTCATCCTATAGGACACAGACAGCAGAAGGAGCACATCCATCAATCACATATTCAACACAATGCCAGTGACACACACACACACACACACACAACACACACACACACTCTGTTTCTGGGAGAAGGGCTGTTGCCTCATAGACACACATACACACACACATACACACACACACACACACACACACACACACCTCTGTTTCTGGGAGAAGGGCTGTTGCCTCATAGACATACACACACACCCACACACACACACACACACACACACACACCTCTGTTTCTGGGAGAAGGGCTGTTGCCTCATGGCCAGATGCTGTTGGTCCTCCATAAGCCTGAGCAGAGATGAACTGGCTTTGATCGCAGCCCATAGTAGTGGTATTTAGAGTTGCCCCTGTGCACACACACACACACACACACACACACACATCAGTTTCATCAATTATCAGCTCTAATCTAAGATACATGTGCATGCCTGTGTGAGTGTGTGTGTGTGTGTGTGTGTGTGTGTGTGTCTCACCGCGTGCCCAGGCGGCGTGTGCGTAGCCCCATAAAGACGGAGCGGATGAGTTTGCCAAAGGAGGCGGCGTTGACGGGCTCCAGCTTCTGTTCCTGGCAGTGCAGCAGGTAGTGGCAGTACAGGGTGGAGCGGGGCAGACTCACGCCTTCAGCTGTCTCATAGTTATCCAGCAACCACTGCACCTGACCACACACACACACACACAGTACACACACACACAGTACACACACACACACACACAATACACACACGCACAATACACTCACGCACAATGCAACACACACAGTAACACACACACAATACACACACGCACAATACACACACACACACAGTACACACACACACAATACACTCACACACAGTACACACACACACAGTACCACACACAATACACACACGCACAATGCAACACACACAGTACACACACACAATACACACACACACAATACACACACGCACAATACACACACACACACAGTACACACACACACACACACAATACACTCACACACAGTACACACACAGTACACACACACAATACACACACACAATAACACACGCACAATACACTCACGCACAATGCACACACACACAGTACACACACACAATACACACACGCAAAATACACACACACAATACACTCACGTACAATACACACACACACACAGTACACACACACACAATACACTCACACACAGTACACACACACACAGTACACACACACAATACACACACGCACAATGCACACACACACACACACACACAATACACACACACAATACACTCACGCACAATACACACACACACAGTACACACACACACACACACACACAATACACACACACAGTACACACACACACACACACACAATACACACACACACAGTACACACACACAATACACACACACACAGTACACACACACAATACACACACGCACAATACACTCACGCACAATGCACACACACACACACACACACAATACACACACACAATACACTCACGCACAATACACACACCACACAGTGCACACACACACACCACACACAATACACACAACACACAATACACACACACACACACAGTACACACACACACACACACACAATACACACACACACAGTACACACACACAATACACACACACACAGTACACACACACAATACACACACACACAGTACACACACACAATACACACACACACAACACACGCACACACAATACACACACACAGTACACACACACAATACACACTCACACAATACACGCATACAATACACACACACACAATACACACACACAATACACACGCACACACAATACACACACACAGTACACACACACAATACACGCACACAATACACACACACACACAATACACACTCAAGCTCAATATACTTGTACAATCAAACACATACTTTAACCATATATTATCAGGTTAACAAGCACACATGCACTCACACACACACACACACACACTATAGCTCTGCACTAGCAAACACTAGTAAATCTGTACACCCCAGCAAATGCACACATTTATGCAGCAAATGCACACAATAATCACTCGCTTTTTGGTATGGAAGAACATGTGCACACACAAATGTCAAACACACACACACACACACACACACACACACACAGAGACTATGCGTGCCGTGGCATACAATGTTGGTATGCCATGAGTTCAAATCAAACAGAGTGGGTGGCCTTGGGACAGCTGACCCACTGGGTGCTGGTGAATGTAGTCCCGTGGGCTAATGGCACGACAGGATGGGTCTGGTGATGTCTGGGCTCACATGAGGAGGGGTGAGGACGACAGGCAGGGCAGCCAACTCTGGAATCAAATCACTGCCAGTGACATCTTGGAGCTGAGTTTGGCTACAAGGTCTATTTTTTCTTTTGCACACACACACACACACACACACACAAATGAAGTCCACAGCTACACAACTGCCCTACACATATACCCTACACATATTTGCACACACACACAAATGAAGTCCACAGCTACAAAACTGCCCTACACATATACCCTACACATATTTGCACACACACACAAATGAAGTCCACAGCTACAAAACTGTCCTACTCGTATGCAAATAATTTTCTTGAAGACAATGTTTTTTTCACACGTGCACAACTTCTATCTAAAGCACAAAGTTGAGCACAAGCACAGCTTGTTTTCTACAGCTGCAAAACTATTATAGCTGTGAAAATCTTTTCACGGGTACAAAATATTATTGCCACTGATTTGATTCCATAGCCAACCCAACTAACCCTTGGGGGTCTGTGTGTGTGTGTGTGTGTGTTTGTGACAGTGAATGAGGTACACCATGACATGGGCGGTCTGTGTGTGTGTGTGTGTGTGGATGAGGTACACTATGACATGGGCGGTCTGTGTGTGTGTGTGTGTGTGTGTGGATGAGGTACACTATGACATGGGGGGTCTGTGTGTGTGTGTGTGTGTGTGTGTGTGTGGATGAGGTACACTATGACATGGGTGGTCTGTGTGTGTGCGTGTGTATGCGTGTGTGTGTGTGTGTGTGAATGAGGTACACTATGACATGGGGGGTCTGTGTGTGTGCGCGTGTGTGTGTGTGTGTGTGTGTGTGAATGAGGTACACTATGGGGCACTTTAAGCATGGGTTGGGGGTGGGCGGGGTCATACCTTCTTGTCTGCCGACGGCACGCTACTGTCCTCTCCCTCACAGATACTCACGGTGGCGGGAGAGGTGCGGGCGGCGGGTGTGTGAGTGTGTGTGTGAGTGTGTGTGTATCCCTGGCTGCTGCTGCTGCTGCTGCTGCTGTTGCTGTTACTGCTGCCCGCGCCGCTGCTGTTGGTGGCTCCGCCCCCCAGCATGTACCCGCCCTGGATCACGTAGCTCCCACCACCCCCGTTAGACGTCGTCCCGCCTTCTCCCGTTCCATTGGCTGTGCTGGCGGCCCCCGCGGCCACCACCGTCGTGGGCCCGCCCCCTGCCCCGGAGGTCACGACGGGATTGGCTACGATCTGGCCCGCCCCGGCCACAAACATGGAGACGGCGGCGGCTGAGCCGGTCGTCACGGCGACGGTGAGGGGAGTGGCAGGGGTGCTTGGCGAGCCAGAGGTGGGCGTGGTCTCGTAATAGGAGCTCCCAGCGCTGGTCTGAGTATAGAGAGGAGCGTCGGAGTACGTGAAGCTACCGGAGCGACTGAACAGAGAGGAAGAGGAGGGACGAGGGGGAGGAAGAGAGAAAGAGAGGGAGGGGGGGGTTAAAAGAGGAGAGAAGAGGTAGGAGAAGGTTGGGTAGAGAGAAGAGGAGGAGCAGGGAAGAGAGGAGAGAGGGAGGAGAGAGGAAGAGATTAGAGGAGAGGAGGAGAATACAGGAGAGGGGGAGAGGAGAGGAGGAGGGGAAGGAGGAGAAGAGAGGAATAGAAGAGGATATTGTTCAGTAAGGGATCTATGCATGAGCACATCTGATCCAACCCATGTGTGAACACCAGGGGCTCATACAATCTACAGCAGGAGGGCCAAACTGTTCTGTTTGCAGGTCACTTACTGAGAAATGTAAGCAGCCAAGCGAGGAATGGGAGGGAGGGAGCTAGCAGGAACACACACCTTTAGACTCTACAGCTAGCAGGAACACACACCTTTAGACTCTACAGCTAGCAGGAACACACATCTTTAGACTCTACAGCTAGCAGGAACACACACCTTTAGACTCTACAGCTAGCAGGAACACACACCTTTAGACTCTACAGCTAGCAGGAACACACACCTTTAGACTCTACAGCAACACTGACTACAGTGCTACAGCTAGCAGGGACACACACCTTTAGACTCTACAGCAACACTGACTACAGTGCTACAGCTAGCAGGGACACACACCTTTAGACTCTACAGCAACACTGACTACAGTGCTACAGCTAGCAGGAACACACACCTCTAGACTCTACAGCAACACTGACTACAGTGCTACAGCTAGCAGGGACACACACCTTTAGACTCTACAGCAACACTGACTACAGTGCTACAGCTAGCAGGAACACACACCTTTAGACTCTACAGCAACACTGACTACAGTGCTACAGCTAGCAGGAACACACACCTTTAGACTCTACAGCAACACTGACTACAGTGCTACAGCTAGCAGGAACACACACCTTTAGACTCTACAGCAACACTGACTACAGTGCTACAGCTAGCAGGGACACACACCTTTAGACTCTACAGCAACACTGACTACAGTGCTACAGCTAGCAGGAACACACACCTTTAGACTCTACAGCAACACTGACTACAGTGCTACAGCTAGCAGGAACACACACCTTTAGACTCTACAGCAACACTGACTACAGTGCTACAGCTAGCAGGAACACACACCTTTAGACTCTACAGCAACACTGACTACAGTGCTACAGCTAGCAGGAACACACACCTTTAGACTCTACAGCAACACTGACTACAGTGCTACAGCTAGCAGGAACACACACCTTAGACTCTACAGCAACACTGACTACAGTGCTACAGCTAGCAGGGACACACACCTTTAGACTCTACAGCAACACTGACTACAGTGCTACAGCTAGCAGGAACACACACCTTTAGACTCTACAGCAACACTGACTACAGTGCTACAGCTAGCAGGGACACACACCTTTAGACTCTACAGCAACACTGACTACAGTGCTACAGCTAGCAGGAACACACACCTTTAGACTCTACAGCAACACTGACTACAGTGCTACAGCTAGCAGGGACACACACCTCTAGACTCTACAGCACTCTTGGGTCATGGTAGGTAGAGGAGTTGGGTAGAGTGGTTGGGTGGTGTTGGGTAATGTTGGGTGGTGTTGGGTAGTGTTGGGTTGAGTTGGGTAGATTAGAGGTGAGCAGTGTTGAATAGAGGAGTTGGTTAGAGGGGTTTGGTAGTATTGGGTTGAGTTGGGTAGTGTTGGGTAGTGTCAGGTAAGTTAGCATTGGGTAGTGTTGGGTAGTTTTTGGTTGTGTTGGTAGAGTGATTAGGACGTGTTGGATAGTGTTGAGTAGGTTAGAGATGGGTAGTGTTTGGTAGAAGGGTTGGGTAGTGTTTGGTAGAAGGGTTGGGGAGTGTTTGGTAGAAGGGTTGGGTAGTGTTGGGTAGTGTTTGGTAGAAGGTTGGTATGTTGGGTAGGTTGGGTAGAGTTGGGAGCGCGTGTGTTGACTTGGAGCTGGTTCCTCATGTTTTAATGTCTCCTCTATCAGCCTGGCTCTGGGACTGGGACACTCCACACTCTCATTTCACTGGTGCTAATGATGGACAAGGTCTCCTGTGTGTGTGTGAGTGTGTGTGTGTGTGTGTGTGTGTGAGATACTTACATGGTGGTGGTGCTGTAACTGGGGTCTCCTGCCTCCACATAGTGCACTTGATTAGTGTACACATGCTGGACTGGTACCTGCTGAAGCTGCTGCATGCATGCGCATGCACACACACACACACACACGCACGCACGCACACGCACGCACACACGCACACACACACACGCACGCACACACACACAGTTACACTCAACTCTGTGCTTCTTCATTTATAACATAACATTTATCAATTCATTTCTAGTTCATCAAATCACTTCAAGTTTCTCAAATGCTTTTCACTCAGTCTTCAGTTTCAAAAATCTGTGCAAAATCCTGCATCTCTCTCTGCCTCTCTCTCTCTCTCTTTCTCTCTCTCTCTGTTTCCCCCTCTCTCTGTCACTCCATCTGTCTCTCTCTGCCTCTCTCTCTCTCTCTTTCTCTCTCTCTCTCTGTTTCCCCCTCTCTCTGTCACTCCATCTGTCTCTCTCTGCCTCTCTCTTTGAGATCAGAATCACACAAATATCACCTCATACCCAAATACAACTATGGGAGTACTGTGTGTGTGTGTGTGTGTGTGTGCAGGAGCAGGCCTCGTGGGTGTGTCGTTGTGAGGACCGTGTGGTCCTCCAGCTGTTGGAGCACGACTTCAAACTGACTCTCTGTGTGTGTGTGTGTGTGTGTGTGTGTGTGTGTGTGTGTGCATGCAAGTCTGTGTGTGTGTGAGTGTGTGTGTCCGTGTGCGTGTGTGTGTCCGTGTGCGTGTGTGTGTGTGTGTGTGTGTGTGTGCGTGCGTGCGTTTACCTCTTGTGTGATGTGGACAGGTTGCAGACTGGTAACAGTCAGCTGGGTACCCTGCTCTGTCTTTGCAGCTTGTGAGGTAGCCTGCAACACTGATGTCTGAAAACACACACACACACACACACACACACACACACACACAGAAAATAATCAGACTAAGCTTTAGAATGGACACCCAATGCAAACACACACACACACAGAAAGCCATATTATTAAGCTATGAAAAGAATGCCTAATGCACACACACACACACACACCTGAGATCATGCAGATGATACAGTGTAGTTGTACACACACATAACACATTCTCTTCACAAAGAGCTAAAAGTGCCACCACACACTTTTTTCACTCATCATCAGAACAGGATATGGGAGCACACCCAGTTATGCACACACACACGCACACACACACTCACATGCTAACAAACACACACACACACACTCACACGCACACTCTCACACATGCACATTTGCAAGCACAGACACAATTATGCACACGTGCACACACTCACACACACACACAAACACACACACACACCTATACATAGCATCTCTACAACAGGTCCCATGATGCTTCAGTCTGTGGTATCACACATGGTGAAATGACATTTACATCCTGTACTGTCTGTCAGTTTGTTTGTGTGTGTGCGTGCGTGCATGCGTGTGTGTGTGTCTGTGTGTGCGTGTGTGTTTATGTGTGTTGTGTGTGTGTGTGTGTGTGTGTGTGTGTGTCTGCGTGCATGTGTGTGTGTTTATGTGTGTTGTGTGTTACAACTAGCCATTTCTGAGTAATCCAATTTAGAAATCCATCTGAGTCTGGCCCTGATGAATGCTCTCCAGCTACTAATGTATGTGTGTGTGTCTGTCTGTCTCTTTGTATGTGTGTGAGTGTATGTGTGTGTGTTTGTGTGTGTGTTTGTGTGTGAGTGTATGTGTGTGTGTCTGCCTGTCTTTGTATGTGTGTGAATTTATGTGTGTGTGTCTGTGTGTGAGTGTATGTGTGTGTCTGTCTCTTTGTATGTGTGTGAGTGTATGTGTGTGTGTTTGTGTGTGTGTCTGCCTGTCTCTTTGTATGTGTGTGAGTGTATGTGTGTGTGTTTGTGTGTGTCTGCCTGTCTCTTTGTATGTGTGTGAGTGTATGTGTGTGTGTCTGTGTGTGAGTGTATGTGTGTCTGTCTCTTTGTATGTGTGTGTGTCTGTGTGTGAGTGTATGTGTGTGTGTTTGTGTGTATGTTTGTGTGTGTCTGTCTCTGTATGTGTGTGTGTCTGTGTGTGAGTGTATGTGTGTGTGTTTGTGTGTGTCTGTCTCTTTGTATGTGTGTGTGTTTGTGTGTGAGTGTATGTGTGTGTGTTTGTGTGTGTGTTTGTGTGTGTCTGTCTCTTTGTATGTGTGTGTGTCTGTGTGTGAGTGTATGTGTGTGTGTTTGTGTGTGTCTGTCTCTTTGTATGTGTGTGTGTTTGTGGGTGTGTTTGTGTGCGTCTGTCTCTTTGTATGTGTATGTGTCTGTGTGTGAGTGTATGTGTGTGTGTTTGTGTGTGTCTGTCTCTTTGTATGTGTGTGTGTTTGTGTGTGGTGTGTGTGTGTGTGTCTGTCTCTTTGTATGTGTGTGTGTTTGTGTGTGAGTGTCTGTGTGTGAGTGTATGTGTGTGAGTGTATGTGTGTGTGTTTGTGTGTGTGTTTGTGTGTGTGTTTGTGTGTGGGTCTTCTGAGAAGTGAGGGAGGTCTTCTGTGTCTACTGCACTCTTCACATCCGACACAGGCCTCACCTCCCCAACCACATTCAACACACACTTCACTCAGCTCAACACTCACTCGCAGTCTCTCACACACACACACATACACACGGGGGATCGCAGTAAACACTTCACTGGCAACAGCACACATACACACACATACACAGGAGCTGAAAACACACACACAGGAGATCACAACACACACTTCATCTTGACACACACACAGGAGATCACAACTTCAGCTCACCTCACACACAGACAGACACACACACACACACACTCAGTGTATGGAAATCCCCCACAGATTAGTGTGAAAGTTCCTACGCAAGTGTGAGTTTAAACAGTCATTAGTGTAGAGCAATGAACAGATTCACTTCAGGTTCAGCAACTGACAAGGATGTTTGTATGTACCACAGCACTGACTACAAAGAGCCTTTGCGCACGCACACACACACACATGAATCAGCTACTTGTGTGAGTGAGGGCTGTTAGGCCTGTTGTATGCTGTGTTCCCGAATGGGGAGGCAGACAGTAAGAATGGGAATCCATCTACCTGACTATGATCTGATAAGAGCAGGCAAGGGAGTACACACACACACACACACACACATCTCTAGTCCTTTCAGCTTTCACGTCCTCTGTAGCACATGCTTTAGAGCTCCTCTGACCAAAACAGAGGAAGCAGCAGTTGTTCTTTCAAAGCCACATGTACTTTAAAAATGAACACACACACTTGTCATCATTTTGGTGTCTCATAGCCGCACATACTTTAAAAATGAACACACACACTTGTCATCATTTTGGTGTCTCATATCCACACATGCTTTAAACATGAACACACACACTTGTCATCATTTTGGTGTCTCATATCCACACATGCTTTAAGCATGAACACACACACTTGTCATCATTTTAGTGTCTCATATCCACACATGCTTTAAGCATGAACACACACACTTGTCATCATTTTGGTGTCTCATATCCACACATGCTTTAAACATGAACACACACACTTGTCATCATTTTGGTGTCTCATATCCACACATGCTTTAAACATGAACACACACACTTGTCATCATTTTGGTGTCTCATATCCACACATGCTTTAAACATGAACACACACACTTGTCATCATTTTGGTGTCTACATCTGTGTAATTCAAGCCCCTATGTGCCCAAAACCAAAGACCATTTTCTGTCCTCATGTGATGGTCCATTTCTGTCCTCATGTGACTACATTTACATGTACTTGTAGTATCCTGAATATGAGGCAAATTCCGGTTTTTCATATTTGGGATAAAGTGTTTCCATGAATGCAGAGACATCAGGCTATTAATATCTCTGTTTACATGAGAAATACCAATATTCCGGTTACTGATTACTATTATGTTCTTTGCAGCGTTCTCACGAATGATTCTAACGAGCGCCGCTTGATTGGCTTGGTGCTTATCAGCATTCCATCTCACATGGCGCACTCTAGAATCTTTCTCTGCAGCTGTCAAAAATCAGGATAAGGTGTTTGCATGCTACAATATCCCGGTTTCTTTCAGAGTACTCCACCTAGCATATCCCGATTTCTCAGAAACCGGAATAAGGGTTTATTCGGGATACTGAATTCGGGAAAAGGTGTTTACATGCGCAAACGCAAAGCAGGGATACTTAAATGCATGTAAACATAGTCAGTGAGCTTTGAAGTGATGACATCACAATGGCTTGAGTTTGTGGTTTCCTTCCACTGGGCTTCTACAGTGCTGACATCATAAAGGATTCTGTGCTGCTGATATCATGAAGGATTCTGTTTTGGTGACATCATAAAGGGCCAAAGTGCTGTGGTGGGCTGTTCTGAGTCTCTCTCTCTCACTGTCTGAGTGGGAGGCACACAGCATGCCACGCCCACGCCGCAGACAAGGCCGCCATCGCCGGCGCCAGCAGGACTTCCATATGATGCTGCGGCTGCATCGCAGGCGGAGGACAGAGGCAGGCGAACATGGGCGCCACCGCCGGCCCTGGCTGAGGGGAGAACCGGCACCGCCGGTTCTAGAGAGGTGGGATCACGGCATGCATCGGCGCTGGAGCCGGGTTCCCTGCACACGCAGCTTCAGAACTATCAGACGGGGCCTCAGGCTCCAGGGACAAGATTCCACCACTGCCGGCGCATCCACCTCGCAGTGACCACTTCTGCTGCTCCGACTCCCCCGCATGCAGGTGACCCCCCTCCAGACTGACCCCCACAATCATCTGCACTGACCCAAGATACACCTGTTCTATACACCTAACCAACCATATGTGTGTGTATGTGTGTGTGATGGCCCACACCACTCACCACCTCTCCCTCCTGCACCCGTAAACAGTGTAGTACAGCCCAGCTAACTGCCCCGGCCTACTCCACTGCCCCTGCCAGTTCTACTGCCCCGGCCTACTCTACTGCCCCTGTAATAAACCTAATTAACTCACTGGTACTGAGTGTCACTCTTACTGTAAAAAGTGTGTCATTGTAATTGTGTGTGTGTGCGTGTGCATTTATGTGTGTGTGCATGTGTGCGTGTGTACATGCATGTGCATTTATGTGCGTGTGCGTGTGTTAGTTACCTGTTGGCCTGCCTGCACTTGTTGCACCACCTGAGTGGGGACTCCTGTCTGGACCACAGCAGGAGGGGGACTGGAGTCAGACACAGAGTCACTCGAATGGAGAGAACCTTCTAGAAGAGAGAAGAGGAGAGGAGAAAAGCAAGGACATAAGTGAGTCATTTATTTTCTATGGCGCATCTTCCAAGCACAAGAGCCTCCAAAGCACTTCACACATGGACATCAAAAACGAAGCGCCGAAAGTCAGCTATATTAAACTAGCTAGCAGGAAAGAGAGGAAGGTGAGGAGGAGAGGAGAAAATGAGAAAGAAAAGATAAAGAGGATAGAGAGAGACAAAAGGAGAGGACAGAGGAATGGAGCGAGTGAGAGAAAGAGAGTGAGGAGACAGGAAGTGTTTTCATAAACGATGTGTGTGTTCTCCCGCCTCAGTGGGTGTGGTGAGCTGCTGCTCCATGTCCGGCTCATGAGTCCTATCCATAGACTGTATGAAAATGTCCTGTCCTGCCTTTGAGCAAATTCAGGTCAATGGTGTGTCTGGACACACAAACTCCCAGAATCAGTCATAAGCAGGATGCTGATGGGCATGTAAATGTCCCCAAGGTCGTCCTGCAGGGCCCATCCTGGGGATCTAACCCACCACCTCATAGCACCCTTGGGTCAGGAGTCCAGAGCCCTAGCCAGTCAACCAAAAAACCCAGGCTACCAGTCAACTGACTAAGAAGCTCTTGAGATGTCGGCAGGGAGGATTACTAATGTTCTTCGTGTGTGGCTAGGCTAGGCTAAGCTAAGCTAGGCTAGCTGGCATCTGTTACATAAACACAGTCAGTGCCCAACCATGCTCCTTACCTGTTACCGTGACAACTATATACTGTGGCGTGCTCTGGGCATTGGTTTGGGTGGGTGAGTTCTGGATCTCTGTGGCAACAAACTGCGTCTGGGTGGGCTGGGTGGCCACGGGAGAGTTTTGGGCCTGGGTGGGTGTGGTCTGGGTGACTGGGGGAGGGGTCTGGTCGGTGGGGGGTGTGGCGGTAGCCGTGACGACGGTGGCAGGGATCTCAGCCAGGAACTGTGGCGGGGCAGTCTCTGCAGCAGCAGGCTGGCCTGCTACAACGCTCACACTGCCCCCCTGAGGCTGGGAGGACGGCTGCAGCTCCCCCACATAGGCTGGAGTGGCCATCAGAACCCAGAGTCAACCCTAAGGAAGGAACGATGGAGACACAGTCAACATCCAACACACACATGCACGCACACACACAGACACCCAAGAACCCAGGGTCTACACAGTACATGCACCTTACCTGTGCCAGTGAGTATAAATATGTGTGTGTGTGTGTAAATAATGCATCTGTCAAATGAGAGGGGTCTGAATTCCCCTTGCAATCAAGCATGTATGTCATATACCTGTGTTTATGTACCAGTCTACTGTGCTATAGGCATGCAAGGGGTGGATTAGTATTAGGCCCAATGCTAAATGAACGAGATGAAATATTCCAATGTCCATGGTTTGTTTTGTTTTGAAAGCCCCCCTCCGGCCTGGGAGCGGAGAGCAAGAGAGAGGCAGGGGGGTGGCTGCCCGAAACAAGAGTGCAGGCCACAGGCGTTTGTGTTTGTGTTGACTCATGCCTACAAGCTGTGTTTGTGTTGACTGAGGTCAGATTATCACTCTGAAGAGCATATTTTCTCCAAGCTCACTGTCTCTCGTTGATTAGAGTTCGTTTTGGATATGTCAACTAGGGATGTTACACAACTAGCCTGGGGAAAGACACAGGTACACAAGGTGAACTTGAGTCTTCAACAGCACCTTATTCTGAGAAAATTTTGTCCAATTCATTATCGATGTGTCAGTCTGGTAAATCTACATTCGACTGTAGTAAGCTGATAACATCCGCATAGAGAATTCCGCAGAATTTCACCATGGCATCCATAAAATATTTCGTCGCTGTTACAGAAGAGAAAACACAAACGTTTAGAGGTTGAGCGAATTGTGCAAATCTACCTGGGCCATCGAAAAGAATAGGTCTGCACTTCAGGGCTGTCATGCAACACAGATGGGCTACGCCCCCTCTCCAGCCTCGGAAGCTTTGCCTAGTAACCGTAGCTACCACAACAAATGGCCGCCCCTCCTCCCTTTACACAAGGCCCCTTCGTATGAATGCGAACGTGTCGAGGATTTTAGACTGATACACGGTAGCTGCACATCGCCGAACATGCTTATCGTGCTATCAGTAACAACCAGTCACGACAAGTAGTTTCATTTCTTGATTCACCCGGGAGGCAGGTCGATCTAAATAGGCTCATCGTCAGGTAACGTTAGCAGCGAGGCTTGGAAGCTTAATTGCCATTCACGTTACGCTACTTCAGGAAGCTATAGCCCAAAGCTGCCGTTTTGATCATTCAAAAGAGTGTCAATCCGGCATTTCACCTGGCACGAACATCCGACAGCAAATACTAACGGTCTAGGTTGTGCACCGACACGGACTAGGTGTTGGTATCATTAGCTTGACAGCGATAGCAGGCTAACGGTAACCTCTTCTTTGATGACAGGCCAGCCGAGGTAACCAACCTCCCAGCTAGATCATTTTGTTTTAGTGAGTGCGAGTACATTTGATGACAGATCATCGAGTTCCATCAACCACGAACTCATATGGCACTCTTTGGCATAACAGGCTGGCTGATTGAAAATGCAGACAGTTGACTATGATAGCTGTCATCAGATACTGCTATGTGATATGCAATCGGCGGCTAGTGTCGCGTATAGTAACAAGCTAGCATCACCCCCGCCATTTTGTACAGCCTATCATGCATTTGGCATCGTCATAACAACAGCCTGTTTCATAAAGACCATGTCTGACGGAAATTCGAACCGATATAGCTAGAAGGCCAGTGAGCCTTGTCGTGCTTCTGTTCTGATATCGGAAGCTAGCGACTGCTAGCCTGCTACTTAGCCAAATGGCTGTTAATGGCTGCGAACGCATGTAAAGATAAAACAGCAATCCCGACAGACATTTTCTTTTGAAACGTAAAATGTCTGATTACGTAATTATTTAAGATTTTCACCTCTTATTCCGAGAGAAATCCCAAGTGGTATATTGGGTTTTTATTTTTTCAAAGGTTTCAGGCTGTTGTTGTTGTTGACTCTCGTTGCTGGGTTCTTGTCGCCAGGACTACCGTGGCTATGGCGCTTCTTCCTCACCGGGGCAACTGTTGCTACCCACCCGCTCTAGCTCCCGCCCCTTGACGTCCTGTGATTGGTTATAGTCTAGTGACTGTGGTTACAAAGTACCCATTTCATAGGCGTAGTCACACTGCCAGTTTAGTGTGGGCCATCCAGGACGCGGCATTTTAGCGAGTTCTATCTGTCGTGAAAGCTCACTGCCCTACTGTTACTGCAGTATCCGATAACTTATAATACCACATAGAAACTTTATTCCTCTCGGGTTGTCTGTTCTTACCGGTCCCTGTCACATGCTATTGTGGGAATTTTAAACATGGGATAAGTGCTGCTCAGGAAGCAACGTATTCACCAGCATGTCAGGATATGGGAATATGGGAATATCTGTGGCCTGCAGGAATAGCTCTTATAGCTAGCTTATAGATAGATAACGCAGGATGTGTGGATACATCCTGTCTGATAATACAGTCCACGTGAGACAACAAATACTAATTGTTTTTAACCACATAAAAAACTGGCAAATAAAAAATAGCCTTAATTAGAAGCACAGATCATAAGTCATTTGGTTCCACAGCATGCATAAGTATGCATGCACACACACACATCGATCATGTTGCCCTCCAGCCCCCCTGCTGATGTAGGGAGTTGATGGTATTTGAGTCACTTTGCTGTTCAAATGCCATGTTGTTTGTATTGCACATCCGGCTGATAACCACCCCCCCCCCCCCCCCACACACACACACACACACTCTGCAGCTACCTCATCTGAGTGCTGGGAAAATTAAAATGTCACAACCTCACCCACCCACCCAATGTCATACGGTCATACACTGACACATACACACACTTACTTTCACATACATACGCACACACACACACTCCTGCGGCTACATTAAGAGGAGGAAGTGGTCAGGTTCTTGTGTTTCGTCTTTTTCGTCCTCACTTGTATGTTTGGTGCTTGGGGGGAAGAGGCACCACGCGCATGTAGAGAGAGAACACTGACCGCAGCTTCCCACACAATACTTCTTGAAAACATGGACCCATTTTGAAGCAAAGGTCCCCCTCTAAAGCTTCATGTTGAGCTAGAACTCTTTTGTCAGTCTGTGCTGTCAGTTTTTTGTTCAGACGTGCGGCCCACCGTTTGATTCTCGCTGGATGTCCAAGTTTCATTTTGTGTGTGAAAATGGTTTATGATTGTGGCGCACTAGGAGGACCTGAGTCCACCAAGACAGAAAAACAAATAAAACATCATAACCCTTCACTGCTTGGCCCTTGGCAGAGGAAGCTGGTATTTGGGTATGTGTGTGTTTCAGTATGACAGAGAGTAGCAGGCGGGGCCATTCATAGGCTTAGAGACCAACTGTAGAGTAGGGTTGTGCACAGATGAGTTGCCAAGCTAAGGGGAGTGGATGGTGGGGTGAACTGTCAGACACAGATAGGGAGGCTTTTTGAAATGTTTCCATCTTGGCATCCTGGCATCACAGTTACAGCCATACAATCAGCATTCACACACACACACACACACACACACACACACACACACACACACACACACACACACAGACTCATTGCTACACTCAAAGTGGCCATTTCACATTTCATTTCACACAAACAACAGATACACATTCGTTCACACAACAGGCATTGGGCACACATTGGGCATTGGGCACACAGACATACACACACATACATTAACGCTAGCACACACACACTCACATACACGGACGCACACAGACCTTTTGCTCTGTTTGCCATTAGTTATGTGAGGACACAAACACTGGGTAAACTGTGGGGAAGAGAGTGAAAAAACACACACACACACACACACACAGTTATGTGAGGACACAAACACAGTGGGTAAACTGTGGGGAAGAGAGTGAAAACACACACACAAGCACACACACACACACACACACAGTTATGTGAGGACACAAACATCATGGGTAAACTGTGGGGAAGAGAGTGAAAACACACACACACACACACACACTCACCATTGGCATTGTTGATGCATTGACAGATAGCTGTGTGTGTGGACATATGCACATCAGGGAGGTGAAGTAAGGACACTCAATTCCTGTGGGATAGACAGTGATGTCCAAAGAGCGTTGAGACTGTGTGTGTGTGTGTGTGTGTGTGACCTGACATTCAATCACGTCAGGGGGGTAGAAATGTCTTTTCTGATCAGATTAGCGTCTCCTCTGACACCTTGTCCCGCTTCCCCAATTACTCACCCATACAGCCATTGTTTCCATAAAGGTCTCTCTCACACACACACACACACACACACACCTGTGTGCCTGTTGGGTGCAGGGGTTGAGTACCCATGGAACCCCTATATAAGTTGGACAGATAGGGCAGCCAGGCACAGCAGTGTAGGGAGCCCATAGACAGATACTCTCAACGCTCTCATCTCGTCTACGAGGAGAACAAACACACACACACACACTCCGTCCACAGACACACTCTTGAGCACCAGCTCAGCCTGATCTCTCTTCTGCGACTGGTTCTCCTCCGGCGTGATGTGGAAAGCGGTTGTCCTGGCGGTGTGTGTGGCGTGCGTGTGTGTTTGGGGGACACGGGCCCTCGAGGGGCCCCGGTACGGCGTGAAGCTGTGCGGCCGCGAGTTCATCCGTGCTGTCATCTTCACCTGCGGGGGTTCGCGCTGGAGACGCTCCCTCAGCAACACAGGTGAGCCTCCCATCTTGTGTGTGTGTCTGTGTGTGTGTGTGGTTGGGGGTGAGGCTTGTAGGTGGGAAAGCACAGAGTCTGGTTAGAGGTATCCTAGGGACAGGTGAGAAGTGGGGTCCCAGAAGACAGCTGAGATTGGGACAGTGGGGTCCTAGAGACAGCTGAGATTGGACAGTGGGGTCCCAGAGACAGCTGAGATTGGACAGTGGGGTCCTAGAGACAGCTGAGATTGGACAGTGGGGTCCCAGAGACAGCTGAGATTGGACAGTGGGGTCCTAGAGACAGCTGAGATTGGACAGTGGGGTCCCAGAGACAGCTGAGATTGGACAGTGGGGTCCTAGAGACAGCTGAGATTGGACAGTGGGTGCCTAGAGACAGCTGAGATTGGACAGTGGGGTCCTAGAGACAGCTGAGATTGGACAGTGGGGTCCAGAGACAGCTGAGATTGGACAGTGGGGTCCCAGACCTGAGATAGTGGTAGAGACAGCTGAGATTGGACAGTGGGGTCCAGAGACAGCTGAGATTGGACAGTGGGGTCCTAGAGACAGCTGAGATTGGACAGTGGGGTCCCAGAGACAGCTGAGATTGGACAGTGGGGTCCTAGAGACAGCTGAGATTGGACAGTGGGGTCCCAGAGACAGCTGAGATTGGACAGTGGGGTCCTAGAGACAGCTGAGATTGGACAGTGGGGTCCCAGGGGCAGGTGACGGGACAGGACAGAGAAGCCAGGGCAACTCTATGGGCAGTAGTGGTCAATGCTGAGGGGTGATGTAGACCCTCTGGGCAGTGCTGAGGGGTGATAGAGAACCTATGGCAGTGATGTAGACCCTATGGGCAGTGGTGGTCAGTGCTTGAGGTGCTGTAGTATCCTTGTTATCTGCCTGTGGAGGTCTTACAGTGCCCCTTGTCTCCTCATAGACTTGCTGCAGGAATCAACGGACTTGGCTGAGAAGGACCAGTTGTCTGAGCACTGGATGGCTGATGCTGATTCGCTTGCTTCCTCTGCGCTGGTGCAGACTGGTGATGCAGCAGCAGCAGGACCTGGAGAAGAGATGCCATGGGACTGGTGGAGGCAGCAGGGGGGCGTGTTCTCCCGTTCTGCTCGCTCCCTGATAACAAATGAGATTCTGGAGGCGCTGCGTACGTCAGACAGGAAGGGGCGGGACGTGGTGGTGGGACTGTCCAATGCCTGCTGCAAATGGGGCTGCAGCAAGAGTGAGATCAGCTCTCTTTGCTGAATGCACACACACACACACGTATACAGCACATACATAGCCTTCGTAATACATAGCACACGCACACACACACACACACTCGTATACAGCACATACATGGCCTTCGTAATACATAGCACACGCACACACACACACACACTCGTATACAGCACATACATAACCTTTGTAATACATAACACACACACGTATACAGCACATACATAGCCTCCATATGTACATAACACACACACACGTATACAGCACATACATAGCCTTCGTAATACATAGCACACACACACACACACTCGTATACAGCACATACATAGCCTTCGTAATACATAGCACACACACACACACACACACACTCGTATACAGCACATACATAGCCTTTGTAATACATAACACACACACACACACACACACGTTTACAGCACATACATAGCCTCCGTATGTACATAACACACACACACGTATACAGCACATACATAGCCTCCATATGTACATAACACACACACACACACACACACACACACGTATACAGCACATACACAGCCTTCGTAATACATAGCACACACACACACACACACACACAGTTCTGCAGTACATACATAGCCTCCGTAATACATAACACACACACACACACAGTTCTGCAGTACATACATTGCCTCCGTAGTACATAACACACACACACACACAGTTCTGCAGTACATACATAGCCTCCGTAATACATAACACACACACACACACAGTTCTGCAGTACATACATAGCCTCCATAATACATCACACACACACACACACACACACAGTTCTGCAGTACATACATAGCCTCCGTAATACATAACACACACCTAATGATATACAGTCAAACTGTATAGACAAATACATAAACACTCACAACATGTTTAACACACACATACCACAAATACAGACAGCATACACACACACACACACACACACACACACACAACAAGACAACATGCCTGAACAAAACACACTTACACACATGCACAGTGTTTCTTCTCTGCTCTGCAACGTGGTGTTCATCCTAGATAGGATAGGATTAACACTGTGTGTGTGTGTGTGTGTGTGTGTGTGTGTGGCAGTAATAATGATGATGATACAGATATCCAGTATTTGGTGTGTCAATACAATGTGTTATAGTCTACTATAAGAGGTGGTGTGTGTGTGTGTGTGTGTGTGTGTGTGTGTGAGAGAGAGAGAGGTACATGTACATGTTCTATCTCCAATTTGCCTGTATTGTTTATTACAGCTCAATAAAGGGAAATAAGACTTTGCATTTACACAGGGACTTCGACTATCATTGACCACACACACACACACACACACAGCCCACTCCCTTAAAGTGTTGCACTAATATTCATCTGAGGACTGTTTGACTCCATAATAGTGAGAGTTTACACACATACACACACACAGCCTCCCCTTAACACTGAAAGTCTAATTATGGTACTCCAACTCTGTACACACACACACACACACACACACACACACAGACTCATTGCTACACTCAAAGTGGCCATTTCACATTTCATTTCACACAAACAACAGATACACATTCGTTCACACAACAGGCATTGGGCACACATTGGGCATTGGGCACACAGACATACACACACATACATTAACGCTAGCACACACACACTCACATACACGGACGCACACAGACCTTTTGCTCTGTTTGCCATTAGTTATGTGAGGACACAAACACTGGGTAAACTGTGGGGAAGAGAGTGAAAACACACACACACACACACACACACAGTCTACCCACTATTCTCACTCTTGGCACTTCTTTCACATGCACAATACTCTTCTCTCTCTCTCTCTCTCCCCCCCCCCCCACACACACACACACACACATACAGTCACTTTCTGTACCTCACCGTCTAAGATTGCATGACCTCATACTTCCATCTTATAACCTCACTTTCTGTCTAATGAACCCCCCCCCACACACACACATACACACTTTCTGTTCCTTGTTGTCTGAGTTGACCTCACCACCTCTGACCCCCCACAACACAAATTTGAATCATTTTTGTAACATTTTGGGTGTTTTATTCAGCTTTGCTCCACTGTGGTGTTCTGGTCAAAATGACCGGACTATAAGAAAATCATTGGTGAGACCAGAGTAAATGTACAAAAAATGTTTTCAGGCACACACAGTCTTACCTCCAGATCAGATGGACAGAGTAAGTGTGTTTGTGTTCACTTACACAAACAGAAACACACCCCACACTCGCTCCCAGTGACAGTCTCCTCAAAACACTTACTTCCAATAAAATCTTTCCCTCACTGAATTAGACAGGCTTGATGATAGTTTACTTTTCCTACAAGACCCCCCTTCATCAGTAAAAGAAACTATTAAACTCATCAACACATTCTCTAATATGTCTGAAGACTCAGGCAGTTGGAATAAATCTGCAATCCTTCCACTACATCCCAACAGCTGGGATGTGACAGCCCACCCAACACCTATTAATCTATACATCCATCACCTATTAATCTATACATCCATCACCTATTAATCTATACACTCATCACCTAATAATCTATACACTCATCACCTATTCCTCTGTTCACTATTGTATCACATACTTGGGGATAAAGGGCCCCAAAGCTGTCAGACTTATCTGGCCTAAACTTTACCCCCCTACTCAAGTCAATATGATGACTGATGACCTCCAGCATCCAGCTGGATGAACCTTCCACTGTCCATGGGCAGGATATTAGCTGTTAAAATGCCAATATTACCCAAAACTATCTACTTTCAACTCAAGATTCCGATACAAATTACTACACTCAACTATCACTAAATTCAACTGGAAAAACAAGACACAGAGATTCAAACTGATTATCCTCCAGAAACTTAAAATACTAGGTGGACTAGAGGCCCACATTCCACCACTATGCACTGGCAATCAGCTTCAATACAGATACAAGTGGTTACGTCCCACCCCTTCAGAAAACACCCGGTTAGAGACATTAAGAATAAGCTGTTAAGTGCATTCCTGGTATTCAGAAATTCAAGCCAGGAGATATTCTTGAAAGAGCTGGGTCTTCAAGAGTTTCTTGAAGGTGGAGAGGGTATCTGTTGATCTGATAGCACTTGGAAGGTCATTCCAGCAGCGTGGAACAACACATGAGAAGAGTCTGGATTGACCTGCGCAAGGTATTGGCCATGCTAGACAACGTTCATTGGAGGAACTAAGTGGTCGTGAGTGACATAGGGCTTTAAGAGAGTATTCAGGTAGATGGGAGCAGAACATCTGTAGCCCCCCCCACTCCTGATCTGGCTCATTCTAGGTCTAGGGTGTAGAAATAAACAAGGATGGAAGGCACATCAATATTATACCTAGTAACACAACACCACCATAGGAACGTTTATCATTTTAAACCAAATATGGTATTCACTATTACCTGCACTATCACTGTTGATTGATCAATACACTCATTCACCCTGTAGGCCAACATTAGTGCTTTGAATCATTCACCCTGTAGGCCAACATTAGTGCTTTGAATCTGATGCGAGCGGCTAAGGGTGGCCAGTGGAGTCCAATGAAACAGAGGTGTGACATGTACACTTTTTGACTGGTTAAAAACTAGATGCTCGGCTGCATTTTGGATCATCTGTAGCGGTCTCACAGCACAGGCTGGAAGACCTGATGGGAGGGCATTGCAGTAGTCAAGGCAAGACATAACCAGGGTCTGTACCAGGAGCTGGGTTGCATGTTGGGTTTGGTACGGCCTGATCTCCCTTATGTTGAATAGAGAAAAACGTCACGACCGAGCTACAGAGGCAACGTGATCCGCAAAGGTCTGCAAAGGTCAGCTGGTCATCGCTCATGACAACTAGGTTTCTTGCCACCACGGTGGGAGCAACAGACAGGGAGTCAATCTTGATGCTGATGTTGTGATTGGCTGGGAAATGGTTTGTTTGGCTGGGAGGACCAGCAGTTCAGTTTTGGAGAGGTTTAGTTGGAGGTGATGTCCTTTCATCCATGCAGATATGTCAGAAAGACGTCGACAAAAAAGACTAGACAAAAATAGTGGAAAAAACAAACAAATTAAACAAACTCAAAATTAGCCTGTAGTGGTCAGCGGGGTTTACATGACCTTGACTATTCCTTGATAATAATATTCAGGGAACAGTTTTAAGAGAGCACCAGGCTGCACTTCATAGCCGATCACATTGAGGATCCAGAAGTCTCTGATGCGGTGCAATGGACTTTGTCTGCGTCACTAAATGAGTCTTGCCCTGCGCCCGCACAGACTTAGAGGAGAAACTGTCTTTTCAGCGCTAGTCTATGACCAAACTAAGGAAAACTCACTCATACAGACAGGCAATGCTGAGCAAACGTTGCAAAGAAAAGTTGAAAATCAGTCACTGTGCGGTGGAAATAAGAGAAGCGAATCACCATTATGTTCACCCCTTTGACACGCAAGGCTGTAGCCTCTATGCAAACCTCTATGGGTGATGCATATGGGCTTCTGCTTTGTAGATAGCCTACAGTTTGCTATTTGCACTTTCATAAATAATTGTTATTCAAATGGTAGCCTACTATTCATTAAATTTAAATGTGACAAATGTATCCACATTAATTAACTTGATCTCATGCTTTAATTTATAATCAAAACATTTGCTAACTTTTAAAATGTTTTCCAATGAATTTTCACCAGCATTTTCAAATAAATAATTTGCTATATAAGACAAAATTTGGTCAACAAAACAAAGTTTTCTTTTTCCCCCAGAAATGAGTCTGAAAAACGGGGTCGTCTTATATTCGGGCTTAATATTGCTATGTATATCAGTCAGTTATGGTTATGGTTAATATGACTTGTTGGTATTTCGCAAGTGCTGAGTTTCCCACTTCAAAGGAGATTATTATGCAATCTTGTTCAATTCCTAACAAACAGAGCTAATCTAGAAGACATTTAGATAGGTCTCTGAGATCTATCCTAAAACATAAAGGCTATAGTTTCCGCTGTTAAGATGAAGAATCTGCATATTTTAGCGTGACAAACGCAACTGAGTGAATATCTGAACACGAGCCTTCTGGCTCCACAAATGAAGCATCGGTTCACATGAGTGCGCGCTTGTAATTCACACCAATACCGTGGCACTGACGTCTCTTGCACACGAGGACCGGACATTTCAACTTGCTGGTCCTCGGAATTCCCAGCTTATGACTAAACACAGCCGCTGTAACCGCGCAGCCGAACTCCGCGCACACGGCCGGACCTCCCGCTCTCAACGCGCAACGACTGAAACAAGACTGGAACAAGTGTAGCAGGTGGCCATCGAATATATTCTTTCTTTCTTTCTTTCATTCAGCGCTCCGTGAGCCACTGGGCGTGCGACAGTGTGGCTGATAGAGAGAGCTAGAGAGAGAGAGAGAGAGAGAGAGAGAGAGAGGGTCGGGGTGGAGTGACGAGCTCGACAGGAACGGGAAAGCTCCCGCTGTGGGCGGGCAGTGCTCGGAAACGTGCTGCTCGAGCTGCGGCGCAGATCCGATTCGTCGCCTCCAGTAACACATAACGTGTTGTCTTCTCGTGTCGGTTAAACCAGAAAGTAACGTTGATGTTCTTAGAAACTCCATGCAGAAAAAAGTCCATCTAGAACGTGTGGATTATGTCAGAGATTGGGCTGTTTCGGGCTGTCTGAAGCGCAAGTTCATGTCTCTCAAGGTAAAAATTCGTTACATCTGTAGCCAAACGTTAGACTGTCTCTTCAACTTTACAGGCTTGCCTTCTCGAGGCACTACAGCCTCGTGTGAATAATACACGGGGAAATACACTTAAGAGTTGTACAAGTCTTTTTTGATGTTTAAAAACGATTTCCCTGTGAGGCTTGATTAGAGCATTTCGGTCATCGGTGTTTGGCATCTGCTGTGCAGAACAAAAAAG
>PYXC01002383.1:0-70965 GCA_015244755.2 Tenualosa ilisha
TCCTAACCCTAAGACAAAGTTTATTCTAATTTCTAACCCTAATTTGAACCCAAATTATCCCATACTAAACCCTAATTGGAACACTAACCCCATACAGACGGATACTTACCTTTGGAGTGGATACTTACCTCTGGACCTCTGGACATCTGGAACACCTGCAAAAACATAAAACAAAATTAAGGACAGAATGCAAGAATGGGAGAAGCCTAAACTAAGGACCCTAAGCATAATTACTTATTAGTGTGACCTAAAAATCTAAAACACAAAGTCAAAGGATTACACTATCAAGCCTATATAAGGGGGAGTGGGGCGGACGCGCCTCATTTCTTGATAGCCCTCGCCTGATGAAGACTAAGAAAAGTCGAAACGTTGCAACCGGGCTATCTTAAGGCTAATTTAAGCTAAAAACACTTACCTGCAGGATGTATCCTAATTTTTTGAACCACAGCTGGGCATTTGCTCAGCTGTTTATTAAAGGGCTAATCGGCCAAAGTATGGTGACTGGGATGGGGGACTAAACTAAATTTTAAGAAGTGGTGTGAGCAGACGGTGAAGGGAATCTAGAACTGAACTAAGTGTGATGGGATAGTGACCTGAGGGGAGAACCTAGCGACTCAGGGGATTTGTGAGCTGGGTTTGGGGGGGTTCCTCTGGAGGGGAGGTGAACCGCAGTATGGCCCGTGCCTGTCCCAGATCCACCAAGATTGGTGGATGTGGATCTAATTCTTTGAGCCTAACCCTAACCCTGGGCCTTTTTGCGATATCGGATAAACCCTAACCTAACCCCATCCCTAAACCTAACCCCAACCCCTTACCCTACCCCTAGCTTCGCGCCGAGGCCCTTATGGAGGCAGCGGAAAACCCTAACCTAACCCTAACCCTAACCCTTACCCTAACCCCATTCCTTACCCTAACCCTAATCCTAATTCCATCCCCACACCCTAAACCCCTTCCCCTACTTACCTTACTTACCTTTCCGGGGTCCGAATCAATCCTCTCCGCGTGCTGGACCTGGCAATTTCCCCTAACCCTAAAAATTACAAGAAAGCTGCGTGCAATTACGTAACTGCATCCCCGTGATTCTAACCCTAACCCTAACCCAAGTTTACGCTAAAGAGTAATGCTAAATTTCCCCCAAAATAGGGTCACCAAAAGTAGGTACCAATCGACTCCAAATGGCCTGAAACGTGCTTCTAACATATTTCTTTTTTTTTTTGGGGTTTGGACTTTGAAAAATTTTCAACATTTTTCGTTAACATTGAAGTCAATGGGCGAAAACGGTTTTTCGTTAATATCTCCGGAACGGAAGGTCGTAGAGACTTGAAACCAAGATCCGCCTGCCCATTTTCGGGTGCGCTGAACACGCCAGACGTGGTCCCATGTCTCTACGACCTTCCGTTCCGGAGATACGGCCAAAATAACGCTATTTCCGGGAATAGCTCCGCCCCCGAAGGAGTTACCGGATCGAGCGTCATATCAATGGAAAGGCCTGGGCACAAGGAATCCGGGGAACTTGGAAGTATGTCTCTAGGACCTTCCCAGCCGAAGCTATGGCCGAAAACTCCTATGGTAGGGGTACCATAGGGGGTTTTATCCCTATAACCTAACCCTAACCCTAACCCTAACCCTAACCCTAACCTAAATCTAGCCCCAATGCCTAAACCTAACCCTTACCCACTCACCTACCTCTAGCCCCTAAGCCCTAAATTCTACACCTAGCCCTAGCCCCTACCCTAACCCTAACCTTAACCCCTACCCAACCCACTAAACCCTAAATTTTCTACCCCACAATTGGCTAAACTAAACCCTTGCTAATCTACGCTAAGTCTAAACCCTATCTAAGGCCCAGTTTGGCAAAAAAAGTGTGGTTCTAATTAAACTAATATCCAAATCGAAGGGGGACTAACTTAAACTAAACTCTAACCCAATAAGTGGCTAAGAAACCATACTTTTAACTTAAATTAAAATTAAATCTAAAAGGGGACTAGCTAAACTAAATTCTAAGCCTAAAAATGGCAACAAATCATACTTACCTTTTTAAGATGAATATCAAACGCAAGGGTATAAAAGGAACGCATGGGGAGAACAAGCTCACTTACAGCCCTAAGCCTGATGAAGACACAACCCGCTGTCGAAACGTTGCAACAGGGCTAAGTGACACAATTAGCTAATACTTACCTGAGACACAATTTGTCTAATTTTTTGAACCTGAATGGCTAACTTGCCTTCAATGTGGCAACTGGGAGGCAGGGAGGGATGGGTATAAGGGATCATTGGTAGTTGGGAGGGGGGAGGATAAGGTGAATAGTGGTGTGAGTGTACGGTGGAGGGAGTTGGGAAGAGGGAGATGGGATGTTTATTAAGCCCAGTTGGGGATAGTGAACTGGCGGTCACTCTGAGCGTCTCAGAAGGAGGTGAGCCGTGTAAGGGAGATGTTCTCTGGAGGAGAAGTTCTCCAGAGGGGAGAGGTGACAGTGTGTAAGGACCGTGCCTAACCTGTGCAGCACTTCGGTGAAGCCAGGGTCTTTCCTAACCTAACCCTAACCCTAACCCTAACCCTAACCCTAACCCTGACCTTCCCAGCCGAAGCTATGGCCGAAAACTCCTATGGTAGGGGGTACCATAGGGGGTTTTATCCCTAACCCTAACCCTAACCCTAACCCTAACCCTAACCCTAGGAATTAGACCGACTGATTCCAGGATTGCCACAAAGCGCTCATAACCCTAACCCTAACCCTAACCCTAACCCTAAGACAAAGTTTATTCTAATTTCTAACCCTAATTTGAACCCAAATTATCCCATACTAAACCCTAATTGGAACACTAACCCCATACAGACGGATACTTACCTTTGGAGTGGATACTTACCTCTGGACCTCTGGACATCTGGAACACCTGCAAAAACATAAAACAAAATTAAGGACAGAATGCAAGAATGGGAGAAGCCTAAACTAAGGACCCTAAGCATAATTACTTATTAGTGTGACCTAAAAATCTAAAACACAAAGTCAAAGGATTACACTATCAAGCCTATATAAGGGGGAGTGGGGCGGACGCGCCTCATTTCTTGATAGCCCTCGCCTGATGAAGACTAAGAAAAGTCGAAACGTTGCAACCGGGCTATCTTAAGGCTAATTTAAGCTAAAAACACTTACCTGCAGGATGTATCCTAATTTTTTGAACCACAGCTGGGCATTTGCTCAGCTGTTTATTAAAGGGCTAATCGGCCAAAGTATGGTGACTGGGATGGGGGACTAAACTAAATTTTAAGAAGTGGTGTGAGCAGACGGTGAAGGGAATCTAGAACTGAACTAAGTGTGATGGGATAGTGACCTGAGGGGAGAACCTAGCGACTCAGGGGATTTGTGAGCTGGGTTTGGGGGGGTTCCTCTGGAGGGGAGGTGAACCGCAGTATGGCCCGTGCCTGTCCCAGATCCACCAAGATTGGTGGATGTGGATCTAATTCTTTGAGCCTAACCTAACCCTGGGCCTTTTTGCGATATCGGATAAACCCTAACCTAACCCCATCCCTAAACCTAACCCCAACCCCTTACCCTACCCCTGGCTTCGCGCCCAGGCCCTTTTGGAGGCAGCGGAGAACCCTAACCTAACCCTAACCCCATTCCTTACCCTAACCCCATTCCTTACCCTAACCCTAATCCTAATTCCATCCCCACACCCTAAACCCCTTCCCCTACTTACCTTACTTACCTTTCCGGGGTCCGAATCAATCCTCTCCGCGTGCTGGACCTGGCAATTTCCCCTAACCCTAAAAATTACAAGAAAGCTGCGTGCAATTACGTAACTGCATCCCCGTGATTCTAACCCTAACCCTAACCCAAGTTTACGCTAAAGAGTAATGCTAAATTTCCCCAAAATAGGGTCACCAAAAGTAGGTACCAATCGACTCCAAATGGCCTGAAACGTGCTTCTAACATATTTCTTTTTTTTTTTTGGTGTTTGGACTTAGCGTTTGGAAAACATTTTTCGTTAACATTGAAGTCAATGGGCGAAAACGGTTTTTCGTTAATATCTCCGGAACGGAAGGTCGTAGAGACTTGAAACCAAGATCCGCCTGCCCATTTTCGGGTGCGCTGAACACGCCAGACGTGGTCCCATGTCTCTACGACCTTCCGTTCCGGAGATACGGCCAAAATAACGCTATTTCCGGGAATAGCTCCGCCCCCGAAGGAGTTACCGGATCGAGCGTCATATCAATGGAAAGGCCTGGGCACAAGGAATCCGGGGAACTTGGAAGTATGTCTCTAGGACCTTCCCAGCCGAAGCTATGGCCGAAAACTCCTATGGTAGGGGGTACCATAGGGGGTTTTATCCCTATAACCTAACCTAACCCCATCCCTAAACCTAACCCCAACCCCTTACCCTACCCCTGGCTTCGCGCCCAGGCCCTTTTGGAGGCAGCGGAGAACCCTAACCTAACCCTAACCCCATTCCTTACCCTAACCCCATTCCTTACCCTAACCCTAATCCTAATTCCATCCCCACACCCTAAACCCCTTCCCCTACTTACCTTACTTACCTTTCCGGGGTCCGAATCAATCCTCTCCGCGTGCTGGACCTGGCAATTTCCCCTAACCCTAAAAATTACAAGAAAGCTGCGTGCAATTACGTAACTGCATCCCCGTGATTCTAACCCTAACCCTAACCCAAGTTTACGCTAAAGAGTAATGCTAAATTTCCCCCAAAATAGGGTCACCAAAAGTAGGTACCAATCGACTCCAAATGGCCTGAAACGTGCTTCTAACATATTTCTTTTTTTTTTTTGGTGTTTGGACTTAGAAAAATTTTCAACATTTTTCGTTAACATTGAAGTCAATGGGCGAAAACGGTTTTTCGTTAATATCTCCGGAACGGAAGGTCGTAGAGACTTGAAACCAAGATCCGCCTGCCCATTTTCGGGTGCGCTGAACACGCCAGACGTGGTCCCATGTCTCTACGACCTTCCGTTCCGGAGATACGGCCAAAATAACGCTATTTCCGGGAATAGCTCCGCCCCCGAAGGAGTTACCGGATCGAGCGTCATATCAATGGAAAGGCCTGGGCACAAGGAATCCGGGGAACTTGGAAGTATGTCTCTAGGACCTTCCCAGCCGAAGCTATGGCCGAAAACTCCTATGGTAGGGGGTACCATAGGGGGTTTTATCCCTAACCCTAACCCTAACCCTAACCCTAACCCTAACCCTAGGAATTAGACCGACTGATTCCAGGATTGCCACAAAGCGCTCATAACCCTAACCCTAACCCTAACCCTAACCCTAAGACAAAGTTTATTCTAATTTCTAACCCTAATTTGAACCCAAATTATCCCATACTAAACCCTAATTGGAACACTAACCCCATACAGACGGATACTTACCTTTGGAGTGGATACTTACCTCTGGACCTCTGGACATCTGGAACACCTGCAAAAACATAAAACAAAATTAAGGACAGAATGCAAGAATGGGAGAAGCCTAAACTAAGGACCCTAAGCATAATTACTTATTAGTGTGACCTAAAAATCTAAAACACAAAGTCAAAGGATTACACTATCAAGCCTATATAAGGGGGAGTGGGGCGGACGCGCCTCATTTCTTGATAGCCCTCGCCTGATGAAGACTAAGAAAAGTCGAAACGTTGCAACCGGGCTATCTTAAGGCTAATTTAAGCTAAAAACACTTACCTGCAGGATGTATCCTAATTTTTTGAACCACAGCTGGGCATTTGCTCAGCTGTTTATTAAAGGCTAATCGGCCAAAGTATGGTGACTGGGATGGGGGACTAAACTAAATTTTAAGAAGTGGTGTGAGCAGACGGTGAAGGGAATCTAGAACTGAACTAAGTGTGATGGGATAGTGACCTGAGGGGAGAACCTAGCGACTCAGGGATTTGTGAGCTGGGTTTGGGGGGGTTCCTCTGGAGGGGAGGTGAACCGCAGTATGGCCCGTGCCTGTCCCAGATCCACCAAGATTGGTGGATGTGGATCTAATTCTTTGAGCCTAACCCTAACCCTGGGCCTTTTTGCGATATCGGATAAACCCTAACCTAACCCCATCCCTAAACCTAACCCCAACCCCTTACCCTACCCCTGGCTTCGCGCCCAGGCCCTTTTGGAGGCAGCGGAGAACCCTAACCTAACCCTAACCCCATTCCTTACCCTAACCCCATTCCTTACCCTAACCCTAATCCTAATTCCATCCCCACACCCTAAACCCCTTCCCCTACTTACCTTACTTACCTTTCCGGGGTCCGAATCAATCCTCTCCGCGTGCTGGACCTGGCAATTTCCCCTAACCCTAAAAATTACAAGAAAGCTGCGTGCAATTACGTAACTGCATCCCCGTGATTCTAACCCTAACCCTAACCCAAGTTTACGCTAAAGAGTAATGCTAAATTTCCCCCAAAATAGGGTCACCAAAAGTAGGTACCAATCGACTCCAAATGGCCTGAAACGTGCTTCTAACATATTTCTTTTTTTTTTTTGGTGTTTGGACTTAGAAAAATTTTCAACATTTTTCGTTAACATTGAAGTCAATGGGCGAAAACGGTTTTTCGTTAATATCTCCGGAACGGAAGGTCGTAGAGACTTGAAACCAAGATCCGCCTGCCCATTTTCGGGTGCGCTGAACACGCCAGACGTGGTCCCATGTCTCTACGACCTTCCGTTCCGGAGATACGGCCAAAATAACGCTATTTCCGGGAATAGCTCCGCCCCCGAAGGAGTTACCGGATCGAGCGTCATATCAATGGAAAGGCCTGGGCACAAGGAATCCGGGGAACTTGGAAGTATGTCTCTAGGACCTTCCCAGCCGAAGCTATGGCCGAAAACTCCTATGGTAGGGGGTACCATAGGGGGTTTTATCCCTATAACCTAACCCCATCCCTAAACCTAACCCCAACCCCTTACCCTACCCCTGGCTTCGCGCCCAGGCCCTTTTGGAGGCAGCGGAGAACCCTAACCTAACCCTAACCCCATTCCTTACCCTAACCCCATTCCTTACCCTAACCCTAATCCTAATTCCATCCCCACACCCTAAACCCCTTCCCCTACTTACCTTACTTACCTTTCCGGGGTCCGAATCAATCCTCTCCGCGTGCTGGACCTGGCAATTTCCCCTAACCCTAAAAATTACAAGAAAGCTGCGTGCAATTACGTAACTGCATCCCCGTGATTCTAACCCTAACCCTAACCCAAGTTTACGCTAAAGAGTAATGCTAAATTTCCCCCAAAATAGGGTCACCAAAAGTAGGTACCAATCGACTCCAAATGGCCTGAAACGTGCTTCTAACATATTTCTTTTTTTTTTTTGGTGTTTGGACTTAGAAAAATTTTCAACATTTTTCGTTAACATTGAAGTCAATGGGCGAAAACGGTTTTTCGTTAATATCTCCGGAACGGAAGGTCGTAGAGACTTGAAACCAAGATCCGCCTGCCCATTTTCGGGTGCGCTGAACACGCCAGACGTGGTCCCATGTCTCTACGACCTTCCGTTCCGGAGATACGGCCAAAATAACGCTATTTCCGGGAATAGCTCCGCCCCCGAAGGAGTTACCGGATCGAGCGTCATATCAATGGAAAGGCCTGGGCACAAGGAATCCGGGGAACTTGGAAGTATGTCTCTAGGACCTTCCCAGCCGAAGCTATGGCCGAAAACTCCTATGGTAGGGGGTACCATAGGGGGTTTTATCCCTATAACCTAACCCTAACCCTAACCCTAACCCTAACCCTAACCCTAACCCTATCCTGGAATTTAAAGTCTACTTTAAAGATACGGATACCCACTCATTGCTATATAAAACTAGCTTTCATCCCACCCACACTTATCGGGGAATTGTAAAATCTCAATTACTGAGATACTCAAGGATTTGTTCTGACCAGGAGGAATTTTACAAAGCCACAAGGACACTATTTAAAGTATTAAAGACTAGGGGATACTCTAGGTCCTTTTTGAGAGGTGCTTTAAAAACTTTTAGGGATAGGACGCCCCCTAAGGAGACACAAAAGATTATCCCCTTCGTCTCAACTTTCTCCAACAACGGCACACAATTAAATAGACTTACCAAAGTTAACTTTCAAAAGTTCTTGTCTAACACAAATATCCTACAAAAACACACGGTAATCTCGGCCTATAGAAGGAACAAAAACCTTAAAGACATCTTGGTTAGCAGCAAATTACCATCAATAACTTCAACACAAAAAGAAGAACGCAACAAAACCTTTCAACCAAAGAGATGGGTTACTAATCATTCCACAAAACAAATATTCAAATTAAAACAAATACTTACCTCAAAGACCACTAATTGCATTTACCTTATTGGCTGCTCCAGATGCACCAAACAATATGTAGGGCAAACGAAAAACACTATATTAACTAGATTACAACAACACAAATACAATATCAAACACAGAAAAGAAACCAACACACACATTGTCAAACATTTCATAGAACATGGACTTACCGCATTATGGATTATGGGCCTACAGAGCAATCAATCATGGTCCTTAGCTAAAAGACTCCGAATGGAGAAACTTTGGATCACGAAGCTAGATACAAAATACCCCAAAGGGCTAAACGAAAATTAAAAACAAACAGGTCTGGAGGGATGGCCAGTGCCCAACCTTGTCCTGGCTGCGGGGGGGAGAGAGAGGACCCAACCCTTGCCTAAACCTAAATCCCAATCCCTTGCCTAAACCTAAATCCCAACCCCTTGCCTTAACCTAACCCCCATCCCATTCCTAACCCCAACCCCAACCCTACCCTAACCCTAACCCTAACCCCCATCCTGATCCTAACCCTAATCCCTTCCCCTAACCCTATTCCTTACCCTAACCCTATCCCTTACCCTAACCCTATTCCTTACCCTAACCCTAACCCTAATTCCACCCCCATATCCAAAAACCCTTCCCCTACTTACCCTATTTCCCCTCCCCTTACCCTAACCCCATTCCTTACCCTAACCCCATTCCTTACCCTAACCCCATCCCTTACCCTAACCCTAATCCTAATTCCATCCCCACATCCTAAACCCCTTCCCCTACTTACCTTACTTACCTTTCCGGGGTCCGAATCGATCCCCTCCGCGTGCTGGACCTGGCAGTTTCCCCTAACCCTAACCCTAACCCTAACCCTAACCCTAACCCTAACCCTAAGCTAAATCTAGCCCCAATGCCTAAACCTAACCCTTACCCACTCACCTACCTCTAGCCCCTAAGCCCTAAATTCTACACCTAGCCCTAGCCCCTACCCTAACCCTAACCTTAACCCCTACCCAACCCACTAAACCCTAAATTTTCTACCCCACAATTGGCTAAACTAAACCCTTGCTAATCTACGCTAAGTCTAAACCCTATCTAAGGCCCAGTTTGGCAAAAAAAGTGTGGTTCTAATTAAACTAATATCCAAATCGAAGGGGGACTAACTTAAACTAAACTCTAACCCAATAAGTGGCTAAGAAACCATACTTTTAACTTAAATTAAAATTAAATCTAAAAGGGGACTAGCTAAACTAAATTCTAAGCCTAAAAATGGCAACAAATCATACTTACCTTTTTAAGATGAATATCAAACGCCAAGGGTATAAAAGGAACGCATGGGGAGAACAAGCTCACTTACAGCCCTAAGCCTGATGAAGACACAACCCGCTGTCGAAACGTTGCAACAGGGCTAAGTGACACAATTAGCTAATACTTACCTGAGACACAATTTGTCTAATTTTTTGAACCTGAATGGCTAACTTGCCTTCAATGTGGCAACTGGGAGGCAGGGAGGGATGGGTATAAGGGATCATTGGTAGTTGGGAGGGGGGAGGATAAGGTGAATAGTGGTGTGAGTGTACGGTGGAGGGAGTTGGGAAGAGGGAGATGGGATGTTTATTAAGCCCAGTTGGGGATAGTGAACTGGCGGTCACTCTGAGCGTCTCAGAAGGAGGTGAGCCGTGTAAGGGAGATGTTCTCTGGAGGAGAAGTTCTCCAGAGGGGAGAGGTGACAGTGTGTAAGGACCGTGCCTAACCTGTGCAGCACTTCGGTGAAGCCAGGGTCTTTCCTAACCTAACCCTAACCCTAACCCTAACCCTAACCCTAACCCTAACCCTGACCTTCCCAGCCGAAGCTATGGCCGAAAACTCCTATGGTAGGGGGTACCATAGGGGGTTTTATCCCTAACCCTAACCCTAACCCTAACCCTAACCCTAACCCTAGGAATTAGACCGACTGATTCCAGGATTGCCACAAAGCGCTCATAACCCTAACCCTAACCCTAACCCTAACCCTAAGACAAAGTTTATTCTAATTTCTAACCCTAATTTGAACCCAAATTATCCCATACTAAACCCTAATTGGAACACTAACCCCATACAGACGGATACTTACCTTTGGAGTGGATACTTACCTCTGGACCTCTGGACATCTGGAACACCTGCAAAAACATAAAACAAAATTAAGGACAGAATGCAAGAATGGGAGAAGCCTAAACTAAGGACCCTAAGCATAATTACTTATTAGTGTGACCTAAAAATCTAAAACACAAAGTCAAAGGATTACACTATCAAGCCTATATAAGGGGGAGTGGGGCGGACGCGCCTCATTTCTTGATAGCCCTCGCCTGATGAAGACTAAGAAAAGTCGAAACGTTGCAACCGGGCTATCTGAAGGCTAATTTAAGCTAAAAACACTTACCTGCAGGATGTATCCTAATTTTTTGAACCACAGCTGGGCATTTGCTCAGCTGTTTATTAAAGGGCTAATCGGCCAAAGTATGGTGACTGGGATGGGGGACTAAACTAAATTTTAAGAAGTGGTGTGAGCAGACGGTGAAGGGAATCTAGAACTGAACTAAGTGTGATGGGATAGTGACCTGAGGGGAGAACCTAGCGACTCAGGGGATTTGTGAGCTGGGTTTTTGGGGGGGTTCCTCTGGAGGGGAGGTGAACCGCAGTATGGCCCGTGCCTGTCCCAGATCCACCAAGATTGGTGGATGTGGATCTAATTCTTTGAGCCTAACCCTAACCCTGGGCCTTTTTGCGATATCGGATAAACCCTAACCTAACCCCATCCCTAAACCTAACCCCAACCCCTTACCCTACCCCTGGCTTCGCGCCCAGGCCCTTTTGGAGGCAGCGGAGAACCCTAACCTAACCCTAACCCCATTCCTTACCCTAACCCCATTCCTTACCCTAACCCTAATCCTAATTCCATCCCCACACCCTAAACCCCTTCCCCTACTTACCTTACTTACCTTTCCGGGGTCCGAATCAATCCTCTCCGCGTGCTGGACCTGGCAATTTCCCCTAACCCTAAAAATTACAAGAAAGCTGCGTGCAATTACGTAACTGCATCCCCGTGATTCTAACCCTAACCCTAACCCAAGTTTACGCTAAAGAGTAATGCTAAATTTCCCCCAAAATAGGGTCACCAAAAGTAGGTACCAATCGACTCCAAATGGCCTGAAACGTGCTTCTAACATATTTCTTTTTTTTTTTGGCGTTTGGACTTAGAAAAATTTTCAACATTTTTCGTTAACATTGAAGTCAATGGGCGAAAACGGTTTTTCGTTAATATCTCCGGAACGGAAGGTCGTAGAGACTTGAAACCAAGATCCGCCTGCCCATTTTCGGGTGCGCTGAACACGCCAGACGTGGTCCCATGTCTCTACGACCTTCCGTTCCGGAGATACGGCCAAAATAACGCTATTTCCGGGAATAGCTCCGCCCCCGAAGGAGTTACCGGATCGAGCGTCATATCAATGGAAAGGCCTGGGCACAAGGAATCCGGGGAACTTGGAAGTATGTCTCTAGGACCTTCCCAGCCGAAGCTATGGCCGAAAACTCCTATGGTAGGGGGTACCATAGGGGTTTTATCCCTATAACCTAACCTACCCTAACCCTAACCCTAACCCTAACCCTAACCAATTAAACTAATTAGGCTAACCCCATTCGGACCTAACCCTAATCCTAAAGGCTAAACCCAATCTGGACCTATTGCTAACCCTAACTAAAGGGATCAGTAAAGGCTACTGTAGCTAAAGGCTAACCCTAATCTGCCTGATTTTTTATCTGTATGGAGATGTGAACTGGGGGTCTTCTTTTCTAATGGAGGGGCCAACCCTAATCTGCCTACTCTGCATGGGCATGGAGAGGTGAACTGGGGGTCTTAGGATATTCTCGGGGGGGGATAGTGAACCGGTGTATGGCCAGTGCCTAACCTGGGCCCACCTCGGTGGGCTAGGGATTTTTCAAACCTAATCTTGCCCGTGCCTGCATCCGGATCTGCCCCCCCCGGGATGTCTGAGTGGCTAACCCTAATCTGCTTTATATCTGTGTGGATGTGGACGTGAACTGGGGGTCTTTGAAGTTAAGATTTGCATGGCTAACCCTAATCTGCTTTGTATGGATGGGATTTGGATGTGAACTGGGAGTCTGGAGGTTACGGTGACCTGCAAAACAAAAGGATTAGTTAAAAAGGGTAAAAATGTAAAAATAAGGGTAATACTTACCTGTGGGAGAGGGGAAAGGAACCTAAATTAAGGACCTGTAAAATAAAAGACAATTTGGTCATTTAATAGGAGACTATATAGAGGAGCCACACATTGAGCCCTCATTTGGAGCCTGGCATTGAAAGAAGCAACATGTCCAGACATGCCCCGCAGACGCTAGCATAAGACACACTCTAAAGATACATTATGGGAACTCTTGCCAAGCCTGAAGAGTACGCAGGATACGAAACGCGTCGCTAAAAAAGAGTTACCCAGCGGGATGAGCTCATTAAGCTAAATTAAGCTAAATTAAACTAAATTAAGTCTCTATCAAGCCCCAAATTCTCCCCTTAAAGCTAAATTAAGCTAAACTAATAGGCTAACCCAAATTTGGACCTAACACTACCATTACTAAGATAAATTAATTAGGCTAACCCAACCTGGACCTAATTCTGACCCTAACCAAATTAAACTAATTAGGCTAACCCCAATTCGGACCTAATTCTAATCCTAAAGGCTAAACCCAATCTGGACCTATTGCTAACCCTAACTAAAGGATCAGTAAAGGCTACTGTAGCTAAAGGCTAACCCTAATCTGCCTGATTTTTATCTGTATGGAGATGTGGACTGGGCGTCTTCTTTTCTAATGGAGGGGCCAACCCTAATCTGCCTACTCTGCATGGGCATGGAGAGGTGAACTGGGGTCTTAGGATATTCTCGGGGGGGGATAGTGAACCGGTGTATGGCCAGTGCCTAACCTGGGCCCACCTCGGTGGGCTAGGGATTTTTCAAACCTAATCTTGCCGTGCCTGCATCCGGATCTGCCCCCCCGGGATGTCTGAGTGGCTAACCCTAATCTGCTTTATATCTGTGTGGATGTGGATGTGAACTGGGGTCTTGAAGTTAAGATTTGCATGGCTAACCCTAATCTGCTTTGTATGGATGGGATTTGGATGTGAACTGGGATCTGGAGTTACGGTGACCTGCAAAACAAAAGGATTAGTTAAAAAGGGTAAAAATGTAAAAATAAGGGTAATACTTACCTGTGGGAGAGGGGAAAGGAACCTAAATTAAGGACCTGTAAAATAAAAGACAATTTGGTCATTTAATAGGAGACTATATAGAGGAGCCACACATTGAGCCCTCATTTGGAGCCTGGCATTGAAAGAAGCAACATGTCCAGACATGCCCCGCAGACGCTAGCATAAGACACACTCTAAAGATACATTATGGGAACTCTTGCCAAGCCTGAAGAGTACGCAGGAGTACGAAACGCGTCGCTAAAAAAAGAGTTACCCAGCGGATGAGCTCATTAAGCTAAATTAAGCTAAATTAAACTAAATTAAGTCTCTATCAAGCCCCAAATCTCCCCTTAAAGCTAAATTAAGCTAAAACTAATAGGCAACCCAAATTTGGACCTAACACTACCATTACTGAGATAAATTAATTAGGCTAACCCCAACCTGGACCTAATTCTGACCCTAACCAAATTAAACTAATTAGGCTAACCCCAATTCGGACCTAATTCTAATCCTAAAGGCTAAACCCAATCTGGACCTATTGCTAACCCTAACTAAAGGGATCAGTAAAGGCTACTGTAGCTAAAGGCTAACCCTAATCTGCCTGATTTTTATCTGTATGGAGATGTGAACTGGGGGTCTTCTTTTCTAATGGAGGGGCCAACCCTAATCTGCCTACTCTGCATGGGCATGGAGAGGTGAACTGGGGTCTTAGGATATTCTCGGGGGGGATAGGTGAACCGGTGTATGGCCAGTGCCTAACCTGGGCCCACCTCGGTGGGCTAGGGATTTTTCAAACCTAACCCTAACCCGGATGACACAACATCGTTATAATATCAAAAATCGAAAGGAAACACACACATATCTGGTTCAACATTTTTTATTACATGGATGGCATGCACTCCGTTGCACTGGACTGGAACACAAACCTAAATGGACAATAAAACAAAGACAAAGACAAGAAAAAATTTGGATCTATAGGCTAAACACTATGCACCCACAAGGCCTCAATAAGAGATCGATGTAGTTCCAGCACACGGGCAGGATGGACCGTGCTAACCCACCGGACGGCGCCTGGACACTATGCCAATGCCTTACCCTAATCCCAACCTCATGCCTAAACCTAAACCCTTACCCAATCCCCCATCCTAACCCTAACCCCCACCCTTACCCTAACCCCCACCCCACGCCTAAACCTAACCCCATGCCTAAGCCTAACCCCATGCCTAAACCTAACCCTAACCCAAACCCTTACCCTAAACCTAACCCCTTACCCTATCCCTATCCTAACCCTAACCCCACGCCTCAACCTAACCCCACCCCAAAACCTGACCCTAACCCAAACCCTTACCCTAAACCTAACCCCTTACCCTATCCCCTATCCTAACCCTAACCTTTAACCCTAACCCCATGCCTTAACCTAACCCAAACCCTTACCCTAAATTTAACCCTAACCCCACACCTAAACCTAACCCAAACCCTATCCTAAACCTAACCCCTTACCCAATTCCCTACCCTAACCTCAGCCCCTTACCCATACCTAACCTAACCCCCATCCTAAACCTAACCCCAACACTCAGTCCCTTACCCATACCTAACCTAACCCCCATCCTCAACCTAACCCCCATCCTAAACCTAACCCCAACACCTCAGCCCCTTACCCATACCTAACCTAACCCCATCCTCAACCTAACCCCAACACCAAACCCCCCCCCCCCCCCCTCCCCCACTTACCTGGTGATGGTGTCCTGGGCGCAGTCGGGTATTTATTTTTCTTTCCTAACCCTAACCCTAACCTCGGTGGGCTAAGGATTTTTCAAACCTAACCCTAACCCTAACCCTAATTCCATCCCCACACCCTAAACCCCTTCCCCTACTTACCTTACTTACCTTTCCGGGGTCCGAATCAATCCCTCCGCGTGCTGGACCTGGCAATTTCCCCTAACCCTAGGTACCAATCGACTCCAAATGGCCTGAAACGTGCTTCTAACATATTTCTTTTTTTTTTTTGGCGTTTGGACTTAGGGCGTTTGGAAAACATTTTTCGTTAACATTGAAGTCAAGGGCGAAAACGGTTTTTTCGTTAATATCTCCGGAACGGAAGGTCGTAGAGACTTGAAACCAAGATCCGCCTGCCCATTTTCGGGTGCGCTGAACACGCCAGACGTGGTCCCATGTCTCTACGACCTTCCGTTCCGGAGATACGGCCAAAATAACGCTATTTCCGGGAATAGCTCCGCCCCGAAGGAGTTACCGGATCGAGCGTCATATCAATGGGAAAGGCCTGGGCACAAGGAATCCGGGAACTTGGAAGTATGTCTCTAGGACCTTCCCAGCCGAAGCTATGGCCGAAAACTCCTATGGTAGGGGGTACCATAGGGGGTTTTATCCCTATAACCTAACCCTAACCCTAACCCTAACCCTAACCCTAACCCTAACCCTAACCCTAACCCGGATGACACAACATCGTTATAATATCAAAAATCGAAAGGAAACACACACATATTTGGTTCAACATTTTTATTACATGGATGGCATGCACTCCGTTGCACTGGACTGGAACACAAACCTAAATGGACAATAAAACAAAGACAAAGACAAGAAAAAATTTGGATCTATAGGCTAAACACTATGCACCCACAAGGCCTCAATAAGAGATCGATGTAGTTCCAGCACACGGGCAGGATGGACCGTGCTAACCCACGGACGGCGCCTGGACACTATGCCAATGCCTTACCCTAATCCCAACCTCATGCCTAAACCTAAACCTTACCCAATCCCCCATCCTAACCCTAACCCCCACCCAACCCTAACCCCCACCCCACGCCTAAACCTAACCCATGCCTAAGCCTAAACCCATGCCTAAACCTAACCCTAACCCAAACCCTTACCCTAAACCTAACCCCTTACCCTATCCCCTATCCTAACCCTAACCCCACGCCTTAACCTAACCCCATGCCAAAACCTAACCCTAACCCCAACCCTTACCCTAAACCTAACCCCTTACCCTATCCCCTATCCTAACCCTAACCTTAACCCTAACCCCATGCCTTAACCTAACCCAAACCCTTACCCTAAATTTAACCCTAACCCCACACCTAAACCTAACCCAAACCCCTATCCTAAACCTAACCCCTTACCCAATTCCCTACCCTAACCTCAGCCCCTTACCCATACCTAACCTAACCCCATCCTAAACCTAACCCCAACACCTCAGTCCCTTACCCATACCTAACCTAACCCCCATCCTCAACCTAACCCCCATCCTAAACCTAACCCAACACCTCAGCCCCTTACCCATACCTAACCTAACCCCCATCCTCAACCTAACCCCAACACCAAACCCCCCCCCCCCCCCCCCCTCCCCCACTTACCTGGTGATGGTGTCCTGGGCGCAGTCGGGTATTTTTTTTCTTTCCTAACCCTAACCCTAACCTCGGTGGGCTAAGGATTTTTTCAAACCTAACCCTAACCCTAACCCTAATTCCATCCCCACACCCTAAACCCCTTCCCCTACTTACCTTACTTACCTTTCCGGGGTCCGAATCAATCCCCTCCGCGTGCTGGACCTGGAAATTTCCCCTAACCCTAGGTACCAATCGACTCCAAATGGCCTGAAACGTGCTTCTAACATATTTCTTTTTTTTTTTTGGCGTTTGGACTTAGAAAAATTTTCAACATTTTTCGTTAACATTGAAGTCAATGGGCGAAAACGGTTTTTTCGTTAATATCTCCGGAACGGAAGGTCGTAGAGACTTGAAACCAAGATCCGCCTGCCCATTTTCGGGTGCGCTGAACACGCCAGACGTGGTCCCATGTCTCTACGACCTTCCGTTCCGGAGATACGGCCAAAATAACGCTATTTCCGGGAATAGCTCCGCCCCGAAGGAGTTACCGGATCGAGCGTCATATCAATGGAAAGGCCTGGGCACAAGGAATCCGGGGAACTTGGAAGTATGTCTCTAGGACCTTCCCAGCCGAAGCTATGGCCGAAAACTCCTATGGTAGGGGGTACCATAGGGGGTTTTATCCTATAACCTAACCCTAACCCTAACCCTAACCCTAACCCTAACCCTAACCCTAACCCTAACCCGGATGACACAACATCGTTATAATATCAAAAATCGAAAGGAAACACACACATATCTGGTTCAACATTTTTATTACATGGATGGCATGCACTCCGTTGCACTGGACTGGAACACAAACCTAAATGGACAATAAAACAAAGACAAAGACAAGAAAAATTTGGATCTATAGGCTAAACACTATGCACCCACAAGGCCTCAATAAGAGATCGATGTAGTCCCAGCACACGGGCAGGATGGACCGTGCTAACCCACCGGACGGCGCCTGGACACTATGCCAATGCCTTACCCTAATCCCAACCTCATGCCTAAACCTAAACCCTTACCCAATCCCCCATCCTAACCCTAACCCCCACCCTTACCCTAACCCCACCCCACGCCTAAACCTAACCCCATGCCTAAGCCTAACCCCATGCCTAAACCTAACCCTAACCCAAACCCTTACCCTAAACCTAACCCCTTACCCTATCCCCTATCCCTAACCCTAACCCCACGCCTCAACCTAACCCCATGCCAAAACCTGACCCTAACCCAACCCTTACCCTAAACCTAACCCCTTACCCTTCCCCTATCCTAACCCTAACCTTAACCCTAACCCCATGCCTTAACCTAACCCAAACCCTTACCCTAAATTTAACCCTAACCCCACACCTAAACCTAACCCAAACCCCTATCCTAAACCTAACCCCTTACCCAATTCCCTACCCTAACCTCAGCCCCTTACCCATACCTAACCTAACCCCCATCCTAAACCTAACCCCAACACCTCAGTCCCTTACCCATACCTAACCTAACCCCCATCCTCAACCTAACCCCCATCCTAAACCTAAACCCCAACACCTCAGCCCCTTACCCATACCTAACCTAACCCCCATCCTCAACCTAACCCCAACACCAAACCCCCCCCCCCCCCCCCTCCCCACTTACCTGGTGATGGTGTCCTGGGCGCAGTCGGGTATTTATTTTTCTTTCCTAACCCTAACCCTAACCTCGGTGGGCTAAGGATTTTTTCAAACCTAACCCTAACCCTAACCCTAATTCCATCCCCACACCCTAAACCCCTTCCCCTACTTACCTTACTTACCTTTCCGGGGTCCGAATCAATCCCCTCCGCGTGCTGGACCTGGCAATTTCCCCTAACCCTAGGTACCAAATCGACTCCAAATGGCCTGAAACGTGCTTCTAACATATTTCTTTTTTTTTTTTGGCGTTTGGACTTAGAAAAATTTTCAACATTTTTCGTTAACATTTGAAGTCAATGGGCGAAAACGGTTTTTTCGTTAATATCTCCGGAACGGAAGGTCGTAGAGACTTGAAACCAAGATCCGCCTGCCCATTTTCGGGTGCGCTGAACACGCCAGACGTGGTCCCATGTCTCTACGACCTTCCGTTCCGGAGATACGGCCAAAATAACGCTATTTCCGGGAATAGCTCCGCCCCCGAAGGAGTTACCGGATCGAGCGTCATATCAATGGAAAGGCCTGGGCACAAGGAATCCGGGGAACTTGGAAGTATGTCTCTAGGACCTTCCCAGCCGAAGCTATGGCCGAAAACTCCTATGGTAGGGGGTACCATAGGGGGTTTTATCCCTATAACCTAACCCTAACCCTAACCCTAACCCTAACCCTAACCCTAACCCTAACCCTAACCCGGATGACACAACATCGTTATAATATCAAAAATCGGAAAGGAAACACACACATATCTGGTTCAACATTTTTTATTACATGGATGGCATGCACTCCGTTGCACTGGACTGGAACACAAACCTAAATGGACAATAAAACAAAGACAAAGACAAGAAAAAATTTGGATCTATAGGCTAAACACTATGCACCCACAAGGCCTCAATAAGAGATCGATGTAGTCCCAGCACACGGGCAGGATGGACCGTGCTAACCCACCGGACGGCGCCTGGACACTATGCCAATGCCTTACCCTAATCCCAACCTCATGCCTAAACCTAAACCCTTACCCAATCCCCCATCCTAACCCTAACCCCCACCCTTACCCTAACCCCCACCCCACGCCTAAACCTAACCCCATGCCTAAGCCTAACCCCATGCCTAAACCTAACCCTAACCCAAACCCTTACCCTAAACCTAACCCCTTACCCTATCCCCTATCCTAACCCTAACCCCACGCCTTAACCTAAACCCCATGCCAAAACCTAACCCTAACCCAAACCCTTACCCTAAACCTAACCCCTTACCCTATCCCCTATCCTAACCCTAACCTTAACCCTAACCCCATGCCTTAACCTAACCCAAACCCTTACCCTAAATTTAACCCTAACCCCACACCTAAACCTAACCCAAACCCCTGTCCTAAACCTAACCCCTTACCCAATTCCCTACCCTAACCTCAGCCCCTTACCCATACCTAACCTAACCCCCATCCTAAACCTAACCCCAACACCTCAGTCCCTTACCCATACCTAACCTAACCCCCATCCTCAACCTAACCCCCATCCTAAACCTAACCCCAACACCTCAGCCCCTTACCCATACCTAACCTAACCCCCATCCTCAACCTAACCCCAACACCAAACCCCCCCCCCCCCCCCCCCCTCCCCCACTTACCTGGTGATGGTGTCCTGGGCGCAGTCGGGTATTTATTTTTCTTTCCTAACCCTAACCCTAACCTCGGTGGGCTAAGGATTTTTTCAAACCTAACCCTAACCCTAACCCTAATTCCATCCCCACACCCTAAACCCCTTCCCCTACTTACCTTACTTACCTTTCCGGGGTCCGAATCAATCCCCTCCGCGTGCTGGACCTGGCAATTTCCCCTAACCCTAGGTACCAATCGACTCCAAATGGCCTGAAACGTGCTTCTAACATATTTCTTTTTTTTTTTTGGCGTTTGGACTTAGAAAAATTTTCAACATTTTTCGTTAACATTGAAGTCAATGGGCGAAAACGGTTTTTCGTTAATATCTCCGGAACGGAAGGTCGTAGAGACTTGAAACCAAGATCCGCCTGCCCATTTTCGGGTGCGCTGAACACGCCAGACGTGGTCCCATGTCTCTACGACCTTCCGTTCCGGAGATACGGCCAAAATAACGCTATTTCCGGGAATAGCTCCGCCCCCGAAGGAGTTACCGGATCGAGCGTCATATCAATGGAAAGGCCTGGGCACAAGGAATCCGGGGAACTTGGAAGTATGTCTCTAGGACCTTCCCAGCCGAAGCTATGGCCGAAAACTCCTATGGTAGGGGGTACCATAGGGGGTTTTATCCCTATAACCTAACCCTAACCCTAACCCTAACCCTAACCCTAACCCTAACCCTAACCCGGATGACACAACATCGTTATAATATCAAAAATCGAAAGGAAACACACACATATCTGGTTCAACATTTTTTATTACATGGATGGCATGCACTCCGTTGCACTGGACTGGAACACAAACCTAAATGGACAATAAAACAAAGACAAAGACAAGAAAAAATTTGGATCTATAGGCTAAACACTATGCACCCACAAGGCCTCAATAAGAGATCGATGTAGTCCCAGCACACGGGCAGGATGGACCGTGCTAACCCACCGGACGGCGCCTGGACACTATGCCAATGCCTTACCCTAATCCCAACCTCATGCCTAAACCTAAACCCTTACCCAATCCCCCATCCTAACCCTAACCCCCACCCTTACCCTAACCCCCACCCACGCCTAAACCTAACCCCATGCCTAAGCCTAACCCCATGCCTAAACCTAACCCTAACCCAAACCCTTACCCTAAACCTAACCCCTTACCCTATCCCCTATCCTAACCCTAACCCCACGCCTCAACCTAACCCCATGCCAAAACCTAACCCTAACCCAAACCCTTACCCTAAACCTAACCCCTACCCTATCCCCTATCCTAACCCTAACCTTAACCCTAACCCCATGCCTTAACCTAACCCAAACCCTTACCCTAAATTTAACCCTAACCCCACACCTAAACCTAACCCAAACCCCTGTCCTAAACCTAACCCCTTACCCAATTCCCTACCCTAACCTCAGCCCCTTACCCTAACCTAACCTAACCCCCATCCTAAACCTAACCCCAACACCTCAGTCCCTTACCCATACCTAACCTAACCCCCATCCTCAACCTAACCCCCATCCTAAACCTAACCCCAACACCTCAGCCCCTTACCCATACCTAACCTAACCCCCATCCTCAACCTAACCCCAACACCAAACCCCCCCCCCCCCCCCCCCCTCCCCCACTTACCTGGTGATGGTGTCCTGGGCGCAGTCGGGTATTTATTTTTCTTTCCTAACCCTAACCCTAACCTCGGTGGGCTAAGGATTTTTTCAAACCTAAACCCTAACCCTAACCCTAATTCCATCCCCACACCCTAAACCCCTTCCCCTACTTACCTTACTTACCTTTCCGGGGTCCGAATCAATCCCCTCCGCGTGCTGGACCTGGCAATTTCCCCTAACCCTAGGTACCAATCGACTCCAAATGGCCTGAAACGTGCTTCTAACATATTTCTTTTTTTTTTTGGCGTTTGGACTTAGCGTTTGGAAAACATTTTTCGTTAACATTGAAGTCAATGGGCGAAAACGGTTTTTCGTTAATATCTCCGGAACGGAAGGTCGTAGAGACTTGAAACCAAGATCCGCCTGCCCATTTTCGGGTGCGCTGAACACGCCAGACGTGGTCCCATGTCTCTACGACCTTCCGTTCCGGAGATACGGCCAAAATAACGCTATTTCCGGGAATAGCTCCGCCCCCGAAGGAGTTACCGGATCGAGCGTCATATCAATGGAAAGGCCTGGGCACAAGGAATCCGGGGAACTTGGAAGTATGTCTCTAGGACCTTCCCAGCCGAAGCTATGGCCGAAAACTCCTATGGTAGGGGGTACCATAGGGGGTTTTATCCCTATAACCTAACCCTAACCCTAACCCTAACCCTAACCCTAACCCTAACCCGGATGACACAACATCGTTATAATATCAAAAATCGAAAGGAAACACACACATATCTGGTTCAACATTTTTTATTACATGGATGGCATGCACTCCGTTGCACTGGACTGGAACACAAACCTAAATGGACAATAAAACAAAGACAAAGACAAGAAAAAATTTGGATCTATAGGCTAAACACTATGCACCCACAAGGCCTCAATAAGAGATCGATGTAGTCCCAGCACACGGGCAGGATGGACCGTGCTAACCCACCGGACGGCGCCTGGACACTATGCCAATGCCTTACCCTAATCCCAACCTCATGCCTAAACCTAAACCCTTACCCAATCCCCCATCCTAACCCTAACCCCCACCCTTACCCTAACCCCCACCCCACGCCTAAACCTAACCCCATGCCTAAGCCTAACCCCATGCCTAAACCTAACCCTAACCCAAACCCTTACCCTAAACCTAACCCCTTACCCTATCCCTATCCTAACCCTAACCCCACGCCTCAACCTAACCCCATGCCAAAACCTAACCCTAACCCAAACCCTTACCCTAAACCTAACCCCTTACCCTATCCCCTATCCTAACCCTAACCTTAACCCTAACCCCATGCCTTAACCTAACCCAAACCCTTACCCTAAATTTAACCCTAACCCCACACCTAAACCTAACCCAAACCCCTATCCTAAACCTAACCCCTTACCCAATTCCCTACCCTAACCTCAGCCCCTTACCCATACCTAACCTAACCCCCATCCTAAACCTAACCCCAACACCTCAGTCCCTTACCCATACCTAACCTAACCCCCATCCTCAACCTAACCCCCATCCTAAACCTAACCCCAACACCTCAGCCCCTTACCCATACCTAACCTAACCCCCATCCTCAACCTAACCCCAACACCAAACCCCCCCCCCCCCCCCCCCCCTCCCCCACTTACCTGGTGATGGTGTCCTGGCGCAGTCGGGTATTTATTTTTCTTTCCTAACCCTAACCCTAACCTCGGTGGGCTAAGGATTTTTTCAAACCTAACCCTAACCCTAACCCTAATTCCATCCCCACACCCTAAACCCCTTCCCCTACTTACCTTACTTACCTTTCCGGGGTCCGAATCAATCCCCTCCGCGTGCTGGACCTGGCAATTTCCCCTAACCCTAGGTACCAATCGACTCCAAATGGCCTGAAACGTGCTTCTAACATATTTCTTTTTTTTTTTTGGCGTTTGGACTTAGAAAAATTTTCAACATTTTTCGTTAACATTGAAGTCAATGGGCGAAAACGGTTTTTCGTTAATATCTCCGGAACGGAAGGTCGTAGAGACTTGAAACCAAGATCCGCCTGCCCATTTTCGGGTGCGCTGAACACGCCAGACGTGGTCCCATGTCTCTACGACCTTCCGTTCCGGAGATACGGCCAAAATAACGCTATTTCCGGGAATAGCTCCGCCCCCGAAGGAGTTACCGGATCGAGCGTCATATCAATGGAAAGGCCTGGGCACAAGGAATCCGGGGAACTTGGAAGTATGTCTCTAGGACCTTCCCAGCCGAAGCTATGGCCGAAAACTCCTATGGTAGGGGGTACCATAGGGGGTTTTATCCCTATAACCTAACCCTAACCCTAACCCTAACCCTAACCCTAACCCTAACCCTAAACCTGTAAAAAACACAAAACAGAGTTAACATTAAGGGGAGTGACAGGGACAATATTTAAAGGGCACAACTTAGGGCTCTGCCCAGTCCACACGGGGGAAAGCCCATACAGGCACCCAATTTACACAGCCCATGCTTGGCTCCTACCATGCCTGACGAGTGCGTAGGAGCACGAAACGCGTCGCAGAAGTGGAGCCAAGCAATGGAGCTAAAACATCTTTAAACTAAGCTGAGCTACATCCTTACCAGCTAGAACATTATATAAACCTACAGTGGTGGGCAATATTTTTAAATGCAGTTGGGCAAAACCCCAGCTGCTCATCAAAACCCTCATATGGGATCAAGGGAAGGGAGAGGAGAGTGAGAGACATCACTTGGTGTTGGGCAGATGGTGTTGGACAGGGATGGGGGATGGACCGTGCCTTTGCTGGGCCGCGCTTGCGTGGTCCGGAGTTCATTCTCTGGGCCATGCTTGCGCGGTCCAGATTTAATTCTCACCTAACTCGCCAGTTTTCCTCCCCGCCTAAAGTCTAATGCCTAAACCTAACCCAAAACCCTCTACCTCTAACCCTAACTAACCCTTAAGCTAAACCTAGCCCTAGCCCCATTCCTAACCCTAAGTGTCACTAACCCCGGACATTAAGCTACACTAAGCTAACCCCAAGTGTAAACCCTATCTCCAGGCTAAACCCTAAGCCCCACTAATGCCCTAACCCAATTACATCAGTCCTGCATCTGCCAGAGAGTGGAGTGGTTCGATTCCACCATTCGTAACCCGAATGTTCCCCGGTGGTCCGGGGTGCAGGCTTGGGAGGGCATCACCTGCAGCTGCTCAAGAGCGGTGTGGCTCAACTCCACCATCCATGACCTGGACGATCCTCGGGGGTGCCGAGGTGCAGGCCTCAGGGACAGGAACCTGTGAAGAAAAAAGGAAAAAAAACCATACTTACCTTGGGGGTCCAAAAACCTGTAAAAAACACAAAACAGAGTTAACATTAAGGGGAGTGACAGGGACAATATTTAAAGGGCACAACTTAGGGCTCTGCCCAGTCCACACGGGGGAAAGCCCATACAGGCACCCAATTTACACAGCCCATGCTTGGCTCCTACCATGCCTGACGAGTGCGTAGGAGCACGAAACGCGTCGCAGAAGTGGAGCCAAGCAATGGAGCTAAAACATCTTTAAACTAAGCTGAGCTACATCCTTACCAGCTAGCACATTATATAAACCTACAGTGGTGGGCAATATTTTTAAATGCAGTTGGGCAAAACCCCAGCTGCTCATCAAAACCCTCATATGGGATCAAGGGAAGGGAGAGGAGAGTGAGAGACATCACTTGGTGTTGGGCAGATGGTGTTGGACAGGGATGGGGGATGGACCGTGCCTTTGCTGGGCCGCGCTTGCGTGGTCCGGAGTTCATTCTCTGGGCCATGCTTGCGCGGTCCAGATTTAATTCTCACCTAACTCGCCAGTTTTCCTCCCCGCCTAAAGTCTAATGCCTAAACCTAACCCAAAACCCTCTACCTCTAACCCTAACTAACCCTTAAGCTAAACCTAGCCCTAGCCCCATTCCTAACCCTAAGTGTCACTAACCCCGGACATTAAGCTACACTAAGCTAACCCCAAGTGTAAACCCTATCTCCAGGCTAAACCCTAAGCCCCACTAATGCCCTAACCCAATTACATCAGTCCTGCATCTGCCAGAGAGTGGAGTGGTTCGATTCCACCATTCGTAACCCGAATGTTCCCCGGTGGTCCGGGGTGCAGGCTTGGGAGGGCATCACCTGCAGCTGCTCAAGAGCGGTGTGGCTCAACTCCACCATCCATGACCTGGACGATCCTCGGGGGTGCCGAGGTGCAGGCCTCAGGGACAGGAACCTGTGAAGAAAAAAGGAAAAAAACCATACTTACCTTGGGGGTCCAAAAACCTGTAAAAAACACAAAACAGAGTTAACATTAAGGGGAGTGACAGGGACAATATTTAAAGGGCACAACTTAGGGCTCTGCCCAGTCCACACGGGGGAAAGCCCATACAGGCACCCAATTTACACAGCCCATGCTTGGCTCCTACCATGCCTGACGAGTGCGTAGGAGCACGAAACGCGTCGCAGAAGTGGAGCCAAGCAATGGAGCTAAAACATCTTTAAACTAAGCTGAGCTACATCCTTACCAGCTAGCACAATTATATAAACCTACAGTGGTGGGCAATATTTTCAAATGCAGTTGGGCAAAACCCCAGCTGCTCATCAAAACCCTCATATGGGATCAAGGGAAGGGAGAGGAGAGTGAGAGACATCACTTGGTGTTGGGCAGATGGTGTTGGACAGGGATGGGGGATGGACCGTGCCTTTGCTGGGCCGCGCTTGCGTGGTCCGGAGTTGATTCTCTGGGCCATGCTTGCGCGGTCCAGATTTAATTCTCACCTAACTCGCCAGTTTTCCTCCCCGCCTAAAGTCTAATGCCTAAACCTAACCCAAAACCCTCTACCTCTAACCCTAACTAACCCTTAAGCTAAACCTAGCCCTAGCCCCATTCCTAACCCTAAGTGTCACTAACCCCGGACATTAAGCTACACTAAGCTAACCCCAAGTGGAAACCCTATCTCCAGGCTAAACCCTAAGCCCCACTAATGCCCTAACCCAATTACATCAGTCCTGCATCTGCCAGAGAGTGGAGTGGTTCGATTCCACCATTCGTAACCCGAATGTTCCCCGGTGGTCCGGGGTGCAGGCTTGGGAGGGCATCACCTGCAGCTGCTCAAGAGCGGTGTGGCTCAACTCCACCATCCATGACCTGGACGATCCTCGGGGGTGCCGAGGTGCAGGCCTCAGGGACAGGAACCTGTGAAGAAAAAAGGAAAAAAACCATACTTACCTTGGGGGTCCAAAAACCTGTAAAAAACAAACACAAAACAGAGTTAACATTAAGGGGAGTGACAGGGACAATATTTAAAGGGCACAACTTAGGGCTCTGCCCAGTCCACACGGGGGAAAGCCCATACAGGCACCCAATTTACACAGCCCATGCTTGGCTCCTACCATGCCTGACGAGTGCGTAGGAGCACGAAACGCGTCGCAGAAGTGGAGCCAAGCAATGGAGCTAAAATATCTTTAAACTAAGCTGAGCTACATCCTTACCAGCTAGAACATTATATAAACCTACAGTGGTGGGCAATATTTTCAAATGCAGTTGGGCAAAACCCCAGCTGCTCATCAAAACCCTCATATGGGATCAAGGGAAGGGAGAGGAGAGTGAGAGACATCACTTGGTGTTGGGCAGATGGTGTTGGACAGGGATGGGGGATGGACCGTGCCTTTGCTGGGCCGCGCTTGCGTGGTCCGGAGTTGATTCTCTGGGCCATGCTTGCGCGGTCCAGATTTAATTCTCACCTAACTCGCCAGTTTTCCTCCCCGCCTAAAGTCTAATGCCTAAACCTAACCCAAAACCCTCTACCTCTAACCCTAACTAACCCTTAAGCTAAACCTAGCCCTAGCCCCATTCCTAACCCTAAGTGTCACTAACCCCGGACATTAAGCTACACTAAGCTAACCCCAAGTGGAAACCCTATCTCCAGGCTAAACCCTAAGCCCCACTAATGCCCTAACCCAATTACATCAGTCCTGCATCTGCCAGAGAGTGGAGTGGTTCGATTCCACCATTCGTAACCCGAATGTTCCCCGGTGGTCCGGGGTGCAGGCTTGGGAGGGCATCACCTGCAGCTGCTCAAGAGCGGTGTGGCTCAACTCCACCATCCATGACCTGGACGATCCTCGGGGGTGCCGAGGTGCAGGCCTCAGGGACAGGAACCTGTGAAGAAAAAAGGAAAAAAACCATACTTACCTTGGGGGTCCAAAAACCTGTAAAAAACAAACACAAAACAGAGTTAACATTAAGGGGAGTGACAGGGACAATATTTAAAGGGCACAACTTAGGGCTCTGCCCAGTCCACACGGGGGAAAGCCCATACAGGCACCCAATTTACACAGCCCATGCTTGGCTCCTACCATGCCTGACGAGTGCGTAGGAGCACGAAACGCGTCGCAGAAGTGGAGCCAAGCAATGGAGCTAAAATATCTTTAAACTAAGCTGAGCTACATCCTTACCAGCTAGAACAATTATATAAACCTACAGTGGTGGGCAATATTTTCAAATGCAGTTGGGCAAAACCCCAGCTGCTCATCAAAACCCTCATATGGGATCAAGGGAAGGGAGAGGAGAGTGAGAGACATCACTTGGTGTTGGGCAGATGGTGTTGGACAGGGATGGGGGATGGACCGTGCCTTTGCTGGGCCGCGCTTGCGTGGTCCGGAGTTGATTCTCTGGGCCATGCTTGCGCGGTCCAGATTTAATTCTCACCTAACCCTAACCCTAACCCTAACCCTTGCCAAGCCTGAAGAGTACGCAGGAGTACGAAACGCGTCGCTAAAAAAGAGTTACCCAGCGGGATGAGCTCATTAAGCTAAATTAAGCTAAATTAAACTAAATTAAGTCTCTATCAAGCCCTAAATCCTCCCCTTAAAGCTAAATTAAGCTAAACTAATAGGCTAACCCAAATTTGGACCTAACACTATCATTACTAAGATAAATTAATTAGGCTAACCCCAACCTGGACCTAATTCTGACCCTAACTAAACTAAACTAATTAGGCTAACCCCAATTTGGACCTAATTCTAATCCTAAAGGCTAAACCCAATCTGGACCTATTGCTAACCCTAACTAAAGGGATCAATAAAGGCTACTGTAGCTAAAGGCTAACCCTAATCTGCCTTATTTTTATTTGTATGAAGACGTGAACTGGGGGTCTTCTTTTCTAATGGAGGGGCCAACCCTAATCTGCCTACTCTGCATGGGCTTGGAGATGTGAACTGGGGGTCTTAGGATATTCTCGGGGGGGATAGTGAACCGGTGTATGGCCAGTGCCTAACCTGGGCCCACCTCGGTGGGCTAGGGATTTTTTCAAACCTAATCTTGCCCGTGCCTGCATCCGGATCTGCCCCCCCCGGGATGTCTGAGTGGCTAACCCTAATCTGCTCTATATCTGTGTGGATGTGGATGTGAACTGGGGGTCTTTGAAGTTAAGATTTGTATGGCTAACCCTAATCTGCTTTGTATGGATGGAATTTGGACGTGAACTGGGAGTCTGGAGGTTACGGTGACCTGCAAAACAAAAGGATTAGTTAAAAAGGGTAAAAATGTATAAATAAGGTTAATACTTACCTGTGGGAGAGGGGAAAGGAACCTAAATTAAGGACCTGTAAAATAAAAGACAATTTGGTCATTTAATAGGAGACTATATAAGAGGAGCCACACATTGAGCCCTCATTTGGAGCCTGGCATTCAAAGAAGCAACATGTCCAGACATGCCCCGCAGACGCTAGCATAAGACACACTTTGAAGACACAATATGGGAACTCTTGCCAAGCCTGAAGAGTACGCAGGAGTACGAAACGCGTCGCTAAAAAAGAGTTACCCAGCGGGATGAGCTCATTAAGCTAAATTAAGCTAAATTAAACTAAATTAAGTCTCTATCAAGCCCTAAATCCTCCCCTTAAAGCTAAATTAAGCTAAACTAATAGGCTAACCCAAATTTGGACCTAACACTATCATTACTAAGATAAATTAATTAGGCTAACCCCAACCTGGACCTAATTCTGACCCTAACCAAACTAAACTAATTAGGCTAACCCCAATTTGGACCTAATTCTAATCCTAAAGGCTAAACCCAATCTGGACCTATTGCTAACCCTAACTAAAGGGATCAATAAAGGCTACTGTAGCTAAAGGCTAACCCTAATCTGCCTTATTTTTATTTGTATGAAGACGTGAACTGGGGGTCTTCTTTTCTAATGGAGGGGCCAACCCTAATCTGCCTACTCTGCATGGGCTTGGAGATGTGAACTGGGGGTCTTAGGATATTCTCGGGGGGGATAGTGAACCGGTGTATGGCCAGTGCCTAACCTGGGCCCACCTCGGTGGGCTAGGGATTTTTTCAAACCTAATCTTGCCCGTGCCTGCATCCGGATCTGCCCCCCCGGGATGTCTGAGTGGCTAACCCTAATCTGCTCTGTATCTGTGTGGATGTGGATGTGAACTGGGGGTCTTTGAAGTTAAGATTTGTATGGCTAACCCTAATCTGCTTTGTATGGATGGAATTTGGACGTGAACTGGGAGTCTGGAGGTTACGGTGACCTGCAAAACAAAAGGATTAGTTAAAAAGGGTAAAAATGTATAAATAAGGTTAATACTTACCTGTGGGAGAGGGGAAAGGAACCTAAATTAAGGACCTGTAAAATAAAAGACAATTTGGTCATTTAATAGGAGACTATATAAGAGGAGCCACACATTGAGCCCTCATTTGGAGCCTGGCATTCAAAGAAGCAACATGTCCAGACATGCCCCGCAGACGCTAGCATAAGACACACTTTGAAGACACAATATGGGAACTCTTGCCAAGCCTGAAGAGTACGCAGGAGTACGAAACGCGTCGCTAAAAAAGAGTTACCCAGCGGGATGAGCTCATTAAGCTAAATTAAGCTAAATTAAACTAAATTAAGTCTCTATCAAGCCCTAAATCCTCCCCTTAAAGCTAAATTAAGCTAAACTAATAGGCTAACCCAAATTTGGACCTAACACTATCATTACTAAGATAAATTAATTAGGCTAACCCCAACCTGGACCTAATTCTGACCCTAACCAAACTAAACTAATTAGGCTAACCCCAATTTGGACCTAATTCTAATCCTAAAGGCTAAACCCAATCTGGACCTATTGCTAACCCTAACTAAAGGGATCAATAAAGGCTACTGTAGCTAAAGGCTAACCCTAATCTGCCTTATTTTTATTTGTATGAAGACGTGAACTGGGGGTCTTCTTTTCTAATGGAGGGGCCAACCCTAATCTGCCTACTCTGCATGGGCTTGGAGATGTGAACTGGGGGTCTTAGGATATTCTCGGGGGGGGATAGTGAACCGGTGTATGGCCAGTGCCTAACCTGGGCCCACCTCGGTGGGCTAGGGATTTTTCAAACCTAACCCTAACCCTAACCCTAGGGATTTTTTCAAACCTAACCCTAACCCTAACCCCATCCCTAAACCTAACCCCATGCCTAAACCTAACCCCAAACCCATCCCTTAACCTAACCCTATCCCTAAACCTAACCCCATCCCTAAACCTAACCCTAACCCCCAACCTTACCCCACCCCTAACCCCTAGCCTCACGCCTGGGCCTTTATGCGGCAGCGGTTTAACCCTTACCTAACCATGGGTGAAATGATTTTAATTCGAGTCATGGTCTAAAGGCTAACCCTAATCTGCCTAAGCTAAGGTGTTTGAAGAGGTGAACTGGGGGTCTTCGCGGGACTAACCCTAATCTGCCTTGTCTCTATGGGTTTGGAGATGTGAACTGGGGGTCCTCGGTCAGGGGAGGGGGGGAGGTGAACCGGCGTATGGCCAGTGCCTAACCCGGGCCCACCTCGGTGGGCTGGGGAATATTCTAACCTAACTCTGCCCGTGCCTGCGTCCGGATCTGCCCTCCTTTTCCCTGGCCGGGGGCTATCCCTAATCTGCTCTAAGTGTGTGGGGATGGGGACGTGAACTGGGGGTCTTTGTGGGGGCTAACCCTAATCTGCTTTGGACACTGGATTGATGGATGTGAACTGGGGGTCTTGAAGCCGCAATCCTGGTACCTGAAAGACACAAAAACAGGGGGGTTAAACAAAAAGGTGAAATAGCACCATAAATAAGACACATACTTACCTGGGGAAAAGGGAGAAACCTAAATTAAGGAAAAATAAGGTCAATTTGGACATAAGCTAAATTATAAAAGGAGGAGCTAAACACTAAAGCCCTCAGTTGGAGATGTACACACGGAGGAGCAACATGCTCAGAGTTACCCCGCAGCAAAGCCCTTACCAAGCCTGAAGAGATCGTAGGAGATCGAAACGCGTCGCTGAAATAGGGCTAATGCTAGTTAGTAAGGGCAAAATAAAGGCCAAAATTGAGACACACAAGTTAGCGGGAAGAGCCTAACTGGCTAAGTACTAAGCTAAAATCTTAGACTCCAACTATCTCCACTAAGCCCTAAGCTATCCCCTAAGCTAAAACTAGCTAATTGGATTTTTAACTAACCCCAACCAGGCCCAAATTCTAACCCTAACCATGGGTGAAATGATTTTAATTCGAGTCATGGTCTAAAGGCTAACCCTAATCTGCCTAAGCTAAGGTGTTTGAAGAGGTGAACTGGGGGTCTTCGCGGGACTAACCCTAATCTGCCTTGTCTCTATGGGTTTGGAGATGTGAACTGGGGGTCCTCGGTCAGGGGAGGGGGGGAGGTGAACCGGCGTATGGCCAGTGCCTAACCCGGGCCCACCTCGGTGGGCTGGGGAATATTCTAACCTAACGTTCAACTTAGGGAAAAAGATGGTCATTGATGCAGGGTACGACATCGTGGAGTGCTTTATCTTGGGCTTTGCGGAGCTGGAGCTCAAGTTCTTCCCCTTGCTACGTGTCAAAGACCAAAGCAAAAAGTACTGTGTGCGAAAGCACGAGAATCACTACACAGCAGTACACTCCAAGGACTCAAATCCGACAGAGGAAGCAAAACTGGCAGGTCTGACTGGCGACATTTGCACAGAGATTGAAAGACGCCGGCTGACATATGCCAGAAACCTGGAGTACTATAGACTGTACGGCATGCCATGGCTTGAAGTGGCTGCCAGAAGGTTACCGATACTGACATATCCCGAAAAGGTGATGCAGCTCACATTCATCAGCTGCATTGGGTTGCGAATGAATGGAGAGTATGTCGACTATGTTCAGCTCCAGGAACTCTCTGAAGAGATGCCTCTGACACAGTCAATGTTGCAAAAGAGGCTAATTCAGGGACGTGACCTAATGGAAAAGGTGACGGCATTCCGGCTGTGGAAGCTGCATGTCTCACTCAATTACAGGGTGTCAAGGAGGCGTCGACCAGCACCAACTGGTCAATCACCAGTCTTCAAGGAAAAAGACCAGGTGCCTGAGGAACCCTTGGAAATCAACGATTTCATCACAGACATCCCGGCCATAAGGTCACATAGCACAGTCCTCTCCCGGGATGTTAAACTAAAATGGACTCCAGCTGAACTGAGCTTGTTAGCGCTTGACACGACGGCAACACACAGACAGGTGTATGAAAACTACGTCAAGGAGTGTCAGAAAAGCATGTTTCCCATCAGAACATTTGTGTCCTTCTCAAAAAAAAGAAGGCAGTACCTGAAAGAAAACTAAAAGATGTTAGGTTGGATTTAAACTTAAAATTAAAAAAACGGTTCATGTTACGGTTAACAAATAGGGAACTTTGTAGTTTTTATTGATAGTGGTTAGTGTTGGTTTGTTCTTGGTTGTTGTTGGTTTGCAACAAAAGTTAGTTTGTTCTTAGTTGTTTGTTCTTGGCTTGCAAAAAAAAAAAAAAAAAAAAAAAAAAAAAAAACCCCAACAAGAACTCTACCTTGACGGTGTTGGGGCTTACGCACTTAGGTGCAACCAAAGAGTTTACGCTAAAGAGTAACGCTAAATTTCCCCCAAAATAGGGTCACCAAAAGTAGGTACCAATCGACTCCAAATGGCCTGAAACGTGCTTCTAACATATTTCTTTTTTTTTTTTGGCGTTTGGACTTAGAAAAATTTTCAACATTTTTCGTTAACATTGAAGTCAATGGGCGAAAACGGTTTTTCGTTAATATCTCCGGAACGGAAGGTCGTAGAGACTTGAAACCAAGATCCGCCTGCCCATTTTCGGGTGCGCTGAACACGCCAGACGTGGTCCCATGTCTCTACGACCTTCCGTTCCGGAGATACGGCCAAAATAACGCTATTTCCGGGAATAGCTCCGCCCCCGAAGGAGTTACCGGATCGAGCGTCATATCAATGGAAAGGCCTGGGCACAAGGAATCCGGGGAACTTGGAAGTATGTCTCTAGGACCTTCCCAGCCGAAGCTATGGCCGAAAACTCCTATGGTAGGGGGTACCATAGGGGGTTTTATCCCTATAACCCTAACCCTAACCCTTACCCTAACCCTAACCCTATCCCTATAACCTAACCCTAAACAAAGTACTCAGACAGGGAACAAGACAACAGAAAACAAGAGAAACAATGAGAAGAATGCATCCAATCATTCCAGCTATTTTTACAAACCATGCAGTAAAAGCTCCAAAGGTAGTCTTTATCCAATGGTCTACATATTATGTAATCCCCACTCTAGGCCCACTAATAATCTGCCAGAGAAACATACTCATACTCTCTAGCTCTGAGAGCTACCTTTCTGGCAACATCATCAGCAAATGCATTTCCTTTCGTTACCAAATCCTCAACCCTTTTTATGTGCTCGACATTTACAAATAGCCAAACGCTTAGGTGACATCATAGCTACTAATAACACTTGAATTTGGTATAAAACTTTTATTAGTTAATTCCACTGTTCGAGGCGAACCCTTAAGTTCAAACTCCTCAAACAGCCTAAAGAGTATACCATCCTCTGAAATTAACTTTCTATCATCAATGGTACACTTCCATGTAATCAAGGTACTCTAAGCATCATATCTCCCACGTCTCAATCAATAACCTTTACCAACAGCAAGAACAATATATGGTGCAGTATGAGGCATATCAAAATGCTGGTCTAATATTGTGTCTAAAGATGAAACAGATAACCCCACTCTCTCAATTCCAACTACAATATCTTAATTTAAAATTGTGCTCTTTAAAAATACATTGCCAGTGTTTCCATAATTGTTCTAACATAATTATATAAAAATCTGAAATCCAATAAACGCGCATAACTGGTAAAACACAAGGCAATTCTGTATCAGCCTGTACCAGAAGAGACATCTGGCCTCCGGACCGCCCACTGACACTCCCTGTAAAGTACATTTTATATTAAGTCCTAATCTACACAAAGCATCACGTCCGAAAACATTGACTGGAGTTGAGGGAGAAAGTCAGATTGACATAACTGTTGTATGTTGTCCTACTTGTACCGTTACAGGTACAGAAAATGGAAGTAATTGCACTTGTCCTGAAAATCCTATTGTCCTAGCAACCTTTCCTGACCCATCTCTTCTAATATGTGGAATATAAGATGTGTTAACACAAGTATAAGTGGCTCCCGTATCAACTAGTAATGGTAATATATGACCTTGTATTTTTACAATAATATGTGGTTCCCCCTCAGGCCCCTGAGTTACCTGTTGAACTGTTCCTAAATCAGAACTTAGTCAATATAGGCCTAATGCAAAATTTACTGGACCACCCAATGGGGACTGACCTTGACCTGCAACAGTCTGAAACGTGCCACCCCTTCCAGGAATTTGTTGGCAAGTCCAGAATGCATTTGAGCATGAAGGGGAAATGTGTCCAAAGTCAACATAAATCCAGCATTCCATGTTCTGGAAAGCCGCTGGACCAAAACCTGTCCTTGTCCACGGCCTCTTCCTCTGGAAAAGCCTCCAGCCCTTTTGATGAAGGGCGTTGTCATAGGGTTACGACCTTGCTGCAACACAGGTGGCGGACCCTGCTGGGGCTGTGACTGAGAAACTGATGGAACAAACACAAGTGAAGCACTCACAGTAAGAGAAGGAGCAGCAGGAGAAGACTGTTCCGCAGTTATCAATGCTGCCTGAACCTTTTTCAGATGTTTCAGCTCCTCCAGCTGTTTCATAAGAAGCTTTCGCTGAGCCTCAGTGTCCTGCTGTTCACGCCTGTCCTCAGACTTCCTGTACTGGGTGACAAAATGCATTACAGCTTGATGAAACTCATCCTTTGTCATGGTATGCAAGCGCCAGTCATTTTCTTAAATCCCCAGTAGCAAGTGTATGGTCCTGAGTCTCCATGCACCTGCCTCCGTCCTGAAGCGATGGTAACACGAAATCAAACCGTGCACATCCGCAAATCCCCAAGGGTCATAAAATGTACGGTCACCTTTCACAATCATAGGCATCATCGGGGTACCTGATGAAAAAGTATTCTCACTAATGTCTGTCTTTAGTGAAGCTAATCCTTGTTTATGTGTATGTATATCCTTTACCTCATCATGTACCAATGAGCATAAAGTAACCTCTTCCTCATCCTCCTTATCATCTGTATGGGCAGTGACATAAGAATGCAATTTATCAACATTAACCTAATTCTAATCTTGCAAAATAACTGTCAGTGGAGTGCCCTTAGAGGTCTGTCCCTCCAGGTAACCCTGCTGAACAGAAAGCGCACACAAGTCTCCATGATGTAAACTTTTACCAGAACGGTGTTTAGATATTTCTTCTGCATTATACACCAATTGCGTTAAAGCTTCTAAATGCTTACATGCTTCATCTTATCCCTCTGATATTCCGCTACCTTATTACTCTGCACCAACTGCTCAAGTGGCGTAAACTCCTGTTTAATCTGAACCTCCATTTCACCCTTATGAAACAGTATACTAACTAGATGTACCGCATAGCGATACATGGTATGACCGCCGCAATGTATTGAAATGTGAGAACTGTTGGCATGACAAGTGTGTGGTAGAACAGTGTTGTGAGGTGGGAATTAGATTGGAAATTATGTCTTGGAAGTGGGTATGGATGTGTTTTTTGAATGAATGAGATTGTGTGTGATTTTGTAGTGTGCAGGAGTGATTTATGAAAGGGTAGGTGTTGTCATAGTATGTATGTAGCCTACATGTGTTAATTTGAACTCTTGCCACTTGGTGTTTGTGTAGAGATGGTAGTCATAAGATTGTCTTGTATGGAGTATTATATAAAAAAAAAAAAAAAAAAAATATATATATATATATATATATATATATATATATATATATATAGGTCTTTTGACACCTATATATGGCGATAAACAGCGCCCCCTATGATGAAATGTCACAAAATTTAGTACACATGACAAGAAAGCTGTTTAGAGATGGCATGTCAACTTTGACCAAATTTGAGCAATTAAAAGCCAAGATATGTACTTTTGAAATTTTTTAAGCTACGTGTTCAATGTTCATTGACGTGTAACTTCGAAACAATTTATCTCAAGATAAATCCTTTGATAACTTTTTGTTAGAATTGTCTGCAGATGACGTATACCAAATTTGGTGAGATTCTCATTAACGGCCTATGACGAGTTCGTTCAGATTCATTTTAGCAATGTTCAAATTTCATGTAAATTGTTTTCGTTGGAAGTGGGCGTCGACCAGTGTTTTCCATGCGTGAGGTTCAATAGATTTCACGATAAAAAAAAAAAAATGTTGTAAACATTAGCATTCTCTAGATAATAGGCAAAATGACATTTTCTACAATTACAGCGCCCCCTATGGACCAAATGTTATGGCATGTGCTGTGGTTTCAGAGGTCTTTATGGTGATCGTGCATGACATATTTCGTGCAGTTCCCACCTTCTCGGCCCAAGATATTGGCAACTCAAAATCCCAATTTTTGCATTTACCCTAATCACTAGGTGGCGCTTTGCTTCACGTGAGCGTTTATGGGCTGGGTCGATACGTCTCTGTAACACCAACATACTAACACAAAATCGTTATCTTGGGCAAAAATGTTAACGAGTTATTTAACAAAAACTGGTTTTTGACACCTAGCTTCGGCGATAAACAGCGCCCCCTATGACGAAATGTCACAAAATTTAGTACACATGACAAAAAAGCTGTTTAGAGATGGCATGCGAAGTTTGACCAAATTTGAGCAATTAAAAGCCAAGATATGTACTTTTAAAAAATTTTAAGCTACGTGTTCAATGTTCATTGACGTGTAACTTCGAAACAATTTATCTCAAGATAAATCCTTTGATAACTTTTTGTCAGCATTGTCTGTAGATGACGTATACCAAATTTGGTGAGATTCACATTAACGGCCTATGACGAGTTCGTTTAGATTCGTTTTGGCAATGTTAACATTTCACGTAAACCATTTTCGTTGGAAGTGGGCGTCGACCAGTGTTTTCAATGCGTGAGGGTCAGTAGTTTTCACAATAAAAAGAAAATTGCTGTAAACATTAGCATTCTCTAGATAATAGGCAAAATGACATTTTCTGCAATTACAGCGCCCCCTATGGTCCAAATTTCATGGCTTGTGCTGTGGTTTTAGAAGTCTTTAGGGTGATCGTGCATGACATATTTTGCGCAGTTCCCAGCTTCTCGGTCCAAGATATTGCCAACTCAAAATCCCAATTTTTGCATTTACCCATATCAGTAGGTGGCGCTATGCTTCAAGTGAGTGTTTATGGGCTGGGTCGATACGTCTCTGTAACACCGACATATTACAAAAATTTCGTGTTGTTGGGTGAAAGGTTCGAGTTATTCAGCGAAAACTTTTGCCGGTCTCCCCCTCTTTGACGGACACTGGCACAGTGGGGGGGGGGGCCCTTGGGGGCCAAAAGCTCATATTCGCTCACAAACTTCTAGGGCTACATGCCTACAAACATTCATCTCCCCCTGAGTTTCAGTGTCCCGGGAATCGTTGACGGAAAATCGGTGAAAAAAAAAAAAAAAAAAAAAAAAAAAAAAAAAAAAAAAAAAGGGAAAAACGTGCAGCAACACCAATATGACCGCTTTCGTTAGCTTCGCTAGCGGCGGTCATAATTATTAGCTTTAAAATATTACCCCCACAAGCTATAGATGTCACCACGTTGTCTATTTCACCAATACCAGGCACACAAGGGGAGTTCCAAACAATTACCACTCGTTCCTCTGATGATGGCAAGTAAACAGCTCTGGTTTCCGTGAAATCCATCCGTTACTTAAATCTGGAATAAATCAAAATATTAAATCTATTCCTTTATTTTATTTCGCTTATTCTTATACCAACTTACTATTATTATTTTCTTATATATAATATCCAACTTCTATTCATCCCCCCTTTTCCAGCTATGCCTAAATAGCTGGATCAACAAACTCATACCCGTATACTATAAGTAATCAAACACAACAGAAGGGATGGAAACAAGACACATCTCAGGGACAAACGAGAAGGACAGCAGACAAAAATAGTCTTGGCCGCACATCCCCCTGACCCCTTGACCCTAACTCCTCATGCCTAAAACACTCCTAAACTCCTATGGACACAAACACAGCAAGAACCACAAACATACCACACAGGAAAGGGAAAAGAGAAAGAGGAGAGAGGGGCTAGGCGACCCCTTTGACCTCCAGTTGCAACAGTAGTCAAGATGCATCCCAAGTCAGCAGCCCAAATGTTATTCCAAAATGCAAAAACAACTTAGTACTATGCTTCCACAAAAGCACAGCACCACACTCAAAAGATATTATTGCTCATGCCAAACACAAACTTTCAAGCGCATAAGCCACACTCGCATCACGGGAAAACGTCCCGTCACTCGTGACACATAAAGACACAGATCAAGGGCTTTTTCCTTCCTTCCTTTATGCATGCAAGGCCAGACCGGGGTACTGTTAGTAGCAGCACGCTCTCATAATCAGCGAGCCATTAGGCGCGATCAATGAAAACTCACAAAAAATACCAGCGACTGAAATATTATTTTGTGCCTGACTAATAACAGTCCACACCATATACCAAAAACGGAATTAATGTTTGCGCCCTTTCGTCGCAATTCCTTTATTTCCATTATTCCCTTTATTTCCTTTACACTTTTCATAACGCCTCCTTCCGTTATTGTCCTATATTTAAGCTAAACTATGAGGTCGTTATGTCTGACAAAAGGTTCGTTTCTCACATGCTGAGAAACGAACACAAACAGGACTTAGAAGCAAGGGTACAATGACGGAAGACAGACAACATGCCCAAGATGAAAAAACCATCCTGTTAACAAATATATCAAACACAATATGAGTTAGAAAAAATGGAAACATTTCTCAGCCTGTCCATGGGCCTGCCATGGACAGAATGAAAGATGCTGCCACTTACACAGACCTGAAAGATCGGTGAAGGCAATTGAACAAGCCAAAAAAAATCTCCACATATTTCCACACGGGCTCTTTGCAGTGGTGGACCCACTAAATAATTCAATTCTTAAATCAAAATAATACTATAATTAAACTTACCCAAGCCAATCTAGACGGAAGCAAAAGTCTTCCATTCCAAAAGGGAAGAAGGGACTAATTAAAACACTGATTGTTCGTGATGCCAAATTATGTGGAGAAGTTTCTTGGAAAAATCCAAATAGCAGAGAAGTTTGTCTTGTCAACCAAGTCTTTATTGCGTTCACCGAGAGAATGGTTAGTAGTTTGAGTAATCCTCAAACATTCTAACCACTCTGATCTTTCTAACCATTCTAACCATTCTGATCTTACTAACCATTCTAACCATTCTGATCTTACTAACCATTGTAACCATTCTAACCTTAGACCTTATCTATCCATCTTAAGTACTCCTGCTAGTAGATGATGTAGCTGGCACTGAGCCAATTCTACACAAGGCCTCAGTCTCTGTCCTTTTATGATGAGGCTCGAAACATGGTTTCAACACAGTTTTCAGAAAGGAGCCTACTAGTCTGCATACAGCTCTCTTGCTGGCATTTACACTTTCATTTTATAGCACAACACTCTGCTGCATGCTCTATCCTATTTCTGTATACACACATACATATATTACTTGTTTCTACAAAATTCCCGACAGTGGGAGAATAATCTGGCTCACTAAGCCCTCTATCAGGGTAGCGAGCAGAGCTATCTGGCAGCCAGTTCTGTGCTGATTCTTGGGATGGATAGGAGCGACAATCTTCAATTTCTACACCACTCTCATGCATCCACTCAGTCACTCCCTCAACACATCATTCCCTGACAACAGAAATCCTTCTTCAAATGCAAAGACTTGTGGGTGTGACTCAATAGCCTTCAAAGTGAAGGTTCTTCTAGCTTGTGCCTTTAATGCAGAGGGTTGTTTCAAGCTCATCTAACATACGGGCGTCCCCGTAGACCCTGAGACCCCGTCTCAAACCCCAGGCAGTACCTCATCTCAAGCCAATATTCTAAATGCTACATGGGGCGAGACCTCGTCTCAAATCCCCAGGCGAGACCTTGTCTCAAACCTTTCACTGCACAGGGCGAGACCCCGTCTCAAAACCCCCCACCCCCACCCCCACTACACAGGGCGAGACCCCGTCTCAAACCTTAGGCGAGACCTCGTCTCAAACCTTTTCTAAACGTAGTAACATATACTACAATATTCAGTATCTATCTGCAGTTAAAGTCAATGTCAAAACTTCTTGTTAAAATTTTGTTATTTTTACAGAATGAAAGGACTCTTTCAGAGCTTCAACTTTACTTTCACAGATAATGACTCTTGGCAAATCAAATTTAAGCAAAGCGCTTACTTTTGTTTTCTTTTGGGCCCTGCCAAGAATCACTACTGGTCAGAAAAGCTGTCCCTCTGGAGTTGAATGTCCTCTTGTGTTCTTTGCAGTTCCTGTGAACGTGACGCCAAATCTCTGTCGTGGAAAACCACCTTGTTGCTTGCAAAATCCCAAAAATCAATGTCCTAACCCACCCGGCACACTTGGTTTGAAAAATGAATTCACTGTTTGCAAGTTGGAGTAGAGTTGCTGACAAAGACTTTATTCACAATACCAGCAAAGTATACAAGAGACAATTGCCTCACAGTATAAGTGCGTAGCAGTGTGAAGGAGATCCACTGCAGATAGAATACCATTTACCTCAAGAGTTGATCAGGCTCTAACTGGCCCTTCTGAGCATCTATCTTTTATACTACTTGAAAGACACTGATTCTTCCTACCTTGCCTACATCACGGGGCTCCTGTTTACTAATTAGGAGGCTTCGGGCCTAGTTCATATTGGTGGATTCTGTCTCCTAATTGATTATTAAAAAAATGACTGCATCCTATTCCTTATGGGTGGGTTCTTTGTGTATCTCCCAACTCTTGCCTACGTTTCACCTAGCCATGTGTTTTTTGACATGATTCTTTTCTGCAGTTTACTGCCTGTTCAGCAAACTTTCCAGCAAACGGTGTCCTTTCACAGCAGTCACCTCCACCACTCACATGTCCATCACCTTGTGGTGGCCATTCAATATGTATCATTATATATGACAAACCCTTCGCTTCCCGTACTCATGGCCTGAATGTGTTCTGGCCGCTATATGAATTCCCCATGAATTGAGCTCCTTCACCTCTCATTCCCCTATAGTCAGCAGTACGCTCAAGCATCCATTGATCAAATGTGCTCATGCTATTTGGGCCACCGCCTCCCCTCTCTGCTTCTCTACTGCTGGCTGTCTGGCCCTCCTAGGCCACTATTGGAATAGTCTTGCAGTCTTTTTCCATGTGTTTCTTTCATATGTTAGTATAAGCATTATAGTCTCAAGTTAATATTGTATATACTAAAACAAATTCTATCTTCTTTACGATAACAATCTCCACACCCTCTGTTACATTTCAGGGAAAACAATTGACATGGACAACCTGCAACCATCTGCAAAGGATTGTGAATCCATTATTCAAACAGGCAGCCGTGTAGGTTCAGAAGACATAATGGCTGAAACAGATGAACAAGGTAGCCTTTTTGTATAAATGGTATTAATGTAACGTGTTCTGATATGAACGGAATTAATGTGAAATGTGTTCAGCATTGAAGATGTACAATACAGTTGCCACAGACCAGATATAACTGAAAAGTGTAAGACAGCAGCAAGAAATAGGTACCATAGACCTGACATGACTGAAATGAGTAAGGAGGCAGCAAGACAGTGTTATTATAGACCTGATGTTACTACAAAGACTACAAAGCAAAGGAACGATATCATAAACCAGAGCGTACTGTAAAGAGTAGGACTGCAGCAAGGGAAAGACATCACAGACCTGACATCATTGAAAAGTGCAAAAGAGCTGCTAGAGAATATCACAGACCTGACATTATTGAAAAGAATAAAACAGCAGCAAGGGAAAGACATCATATGAGACACACATGCGGAAAGGAAACATGCCACCTCAAGCAGTTGCAAACAATTTGTCCATTGGGAAAGATATCATATAAGATATCACATGTAAGAGACACATGCGGAAGAGACCCTTTTTTTTCCCCCTTACATTAAGAAATTTGGCCCTCAGTTCCCCAACTCTCGGCTTTTCCTTGGTTTTGCCCACATCAATGTTGTACACAGCCATTTGAATGAAACATTTACATTTATGCATTTAGCAGATGGTTTTATCCAAAGCGACTTACAACTCATCAACTATCAATTGTTCAGGGCCAGTCTCCCCTAGAGCAACTTAGGGTTAAGTGCCTTGCTCAAGGGCACAACGGTGGCAGCTGGGATTTGAACCCACAACTTTTCAGGCTACTTACACGCTAGCCAGGTTCCTTAACCACTACGCTACCACCACCCCACACCACCCCACCGCCTCACAATATGATGTTCCAAAAAACAAAGTGTGCCTTAAACAGTTCGTCAAATGCACCTACTGATATTTGTGCTCTGCATGGTATTGCCTTGTGGTCAACAATGACGTAGAACTTGTTGATCTCATTCTTCTGTTCTCCAACACAGAGCATGAAGGACTGAGAGGGTTCCAGGCTGGACAGGAAAATCTGCATGCTTGCACCAACCTATAAAGCAAACAAAGCCACAAAAATGAGTATTATCTTGCTTCATCATCTTATTGTCAAAAGGGAACCCACTGTGCATTGAGATATTTTAAGAACAACATGAGCTCAATTGCAAAACCTTTCCACCCGTTTTCTCTACTGAACTCAATATCACAAATCGCTCTCTTTACTAAAGGAGTGGGTTCAAAATAATAAATGAACCCCACATGAAAGGTAGGACAACTGTTCTTAACAGTTGTCGTGGAGAGAAGCTGTCAGTATATTGCATGTGTAGGGAAAACCTACCTGCAGATCTCTCACCAAGTAGTCCTGTGCTTGGAGTGCACTGATTTTTGCAGCCTTTCTGTGACCCTCCGATGTTGGTGGAATGAGATGCAGCACTAGGCACAGTGAAGCAATATCACGGTCCCATCCTACACAGCTGAGTATAAAAATATAGTGTGTTACGTGTGAAACGATAGGTATGACAAAGACCGACAATCTCAATTGAACTCAACCTACCACCATCGCCATCTCCTTGAGAGCAGAACTAAGAAACTCTTCAGCACGTACAGTGGCTGACGTCTTCAATGATGTGTGGCCTGAAAAATGTTGGCCATTTGGCTAAGAACTTCCCAGATGTCTCCTCCCCGAAAAGCATCAGGAAGTCCTGCTCAATCTGATATGAAAATGACATAATAAAATGAATACTTGGTGGTTGACCCTTCTACCAAAGAGGTTACACATGCACATTGCCCCAAAACCAAGCACATAATGAAAACGATCAGTTTTTGAAGTAATGTACAACATTACCATGAAAGCACAACATAACATGCGCATCAAAATTGGCCATGGCTGGGTATCATAACTTAAACGGCTTCTAATTTTTTCCAACATATTTCTTAATACTGTGTGATCACTCACAAGGCCAGGTATGTCAAGAAAGCTTGGGAAGGTGTCAAGGACATCTATAGACATGTCAGGGTTATGAACAAGTTTCTGTCTGTGTTCAAAAGTGGCCTTCATCTTCTCTGTAACTACTGCTTCATCAGATGAATGATTCATCATAGATATAGCTTCGCCACACTCCTGACCAGTCAACTGTTGTGCTATAGTAGCTGAGAGTCTTGCAGCCTTTGGCCCACCATTGCTTTTACCCACTGCCACACAAGACCTTGACTGATAGGACAGACTTTGTTGTACAGTCTTGAGACGCCATGAAATGTACCCGGAGCCTGATGCTGCATCATAAAAGTGTTCCTATAGGGAGAATGAATGTATAAATTAGTTGCCTTTCTCAGCGCAACCCACAACCCCGAACCCTTGTCGTCAACGAGCCGTTGAGATGAATAGAAACTAGTGGCATGTTAGCCTAGCTCACTGTCGTACACGGAGCAAATTAATATCAAACGGTGATGTCATGGGTCCTTCCTCCGTATACATTTTCTGTGACTGGAATTAGCTCTGCGTCCTAAGATTAGACAAATAAGTCGCTATTTTCTGTTAATATCAAAGCGAAGCACTAAACGGAGGCGGACTAACGTCAACTCCTCATTCTCAATAGCACCTGCCATACACAGCGACAGACTCGCAGCAGAACCCGGCGGTGTCAAAGACATTCAGTCACGAGTAGTTATTCAAATGAATCACGCTGAAGACATGACCAGCCTACGTTCACTTTCACTCGGTGCTTTTCACTGAGTAAAAAGGTGTCGTTATTCTTTGCACTGCAGTTTGTAGACCAGTTCCAGCGCTCGTTGCTAAATTCATAACTGAACCATACTAGTCGTCTGACATCACTGTGAACATACTTTGTTTAAGCTCGCCGACTAAGCGAAACGTTTCAACAAAATAGCTATAACATTAACAGCAGTCAATCAAAAGAACGTTAAAATAAATGTAAGACTGCCATTACCATATTTGTCATATCTGCAGCCATGGTCGCTCCAGTCTTCACACTTGTTCCTCCTCCGTTTAGTGGGCACTGTGCTCAAAAAGGTAGGTGCTGATTGGCCGAAGAGGAGTCCCGTGTATCTGTGCTCGATTGCTCCTCCAGTTCATCCACAACTTTTTTTCCTTCAGAAGCAGGGATGACTCGCCATGTTAATCACACGCAATATCTCCTTTGGAGAAAGGCACAATGGCAATTACTCCTACACAAAACAGAAAAAGGAAATATGACTGCCATGTCCTCACAAGACTTTGAGTGCTGCTGCTTTTCATATGTCATCCAATGTTTGTTGTTTGCTCACCTTTTCCCTTGCTTTCTCCAAAGTCCTTAATGTGAAGCCCCATCCATTTCTGGTCAGTGACTGCCTTTATAATTTTCTCATCTTTTTCAGTGGCCATCTTCTCCGTTGATATCCAATGCTGACGAATGTCTTTAAATTCTGGAAGGTTTGTGTTCCACTTCTCTTTACAGATGATGAACCCATGTCAGTTCACGCCTGCCAAAGTGAACTGAAGTAAATTTTCAGTTGGAGTCAGTAAACAAATCATAAACAATGAAAAGCAGTTTGAGGCATTACATATAACACTGTTCTCCTTGTCTTCCAGAGTGTTTGCAACATACTGTTTTCTTTTCAAAGACAAGGCAGATGCTTACAGAGGATACATTTTGTGCGCTGCTTGCACTGCTCTCTCTACCACTTGTCGTAAACGCTGCGGTCTTCATATCCAGCACTTATCCTCATCTGTTTTGTGGCCGTTAGGCCATCAAGAGTGACGGGAAACTCTTCCAACAAATTGTTCAAACAAGTCTGGAGCTGGTCGCTTCAAAGCTGAGGAAGAAGAGCTATCAGAATAGGATATTTTCAGTACTACTTTCAGGCACACAATCTTCAACTCTTCACTCAATAACACATCCATAATTGCAATCACAAGACATACCTTTCACCAGACTCCAGTGGATTGTCACTGCGGGGCGCAGCACTCTTGCTGATCTGCTCGCAACGGAGATTATGGTAAAAAATTAGTTTGGTTTATGTCGGTGTATGTGACCTAATTTAATTTAAATGCATGGGAGGAAGGATATCCTAATTTATAAAGTGGGTTTGTGTGTGTGTGTGTGTGTGGCTATGACCTAGCACACCTATGCAAGTTTTTTTGTTTTATCTGTACACAGTCCCGGTAAAATGAAATAAAATCATTCATTCATTCATTAAATATGGATTGTGGATTAAGTACTTTTGAAATACTCATTGCCGTTAAAGACTAAGTTCTAAATCTGAATTTGCATTTGCAATGGGACCACCCATCTGACCGAGGAAGAAGCAGCCCTCGTCTTCCATCTCTTCATGTTGCCTCTGCAAGGCCAGTGGGCGGATGCACATGAAGCACAACTGAAACCACTGTGGTAATGACATAAAAATGTCAACAACTAGGTTGAATTTAGCAGTCTTTGGAAAATCTTATCCAGAAAGACATTTGGAGCGCACATTTGAATGTGGCAAAATACCTCTTCCTCCTCAATTATGAGAGTACAGGCCTCTGAATAATCACTGAATTGGATCAAAAATTCATCTGTTTAAGGACGAGGCCAGACAAATATTGTTGACTTACATGTTTCAGCACAGTTGCGTACCTGGTGGAATTATTTTTCAAGACTGCTATTCAAAGACCCATAAATGAAATGATGTCACCACATTCAAATCACAAGGGGGAATCAGAATCAGTCTAATTAAATCTCCATACATTCAACAAATAGACAAGTCAAATAGACAAATGGAAAGATATAGACACATACTGTATAACTGAGACATCTATGTCCACATAGCAGCTATCTACATGATGAAGGCCTACAAATAACTGATAATATTCTACACAAAGTAGAGTGACATAATATTCAAGACATATGGAGTGGAATGTAAAGTGCAAAGTAATAGTTTATTAAGTGTCTGTTTCCAAATCCTGTAGCATTGGATTCTTGTCAAGGCTAATTTAACAACTATCTAACGGCAGCTGCTAGAGATTTGCGTTGGGTTCCAGCAAACGGATTTGAAAAAACACAGACGCTTACCGAGCTGGCCTGTGGTGGTAGCCCTGTGGGGGTTGCTGTCGCTGTCATCGTCGCTGTAGAGAAACTCCAGAGAAACTCCACTCCGCCGCCAGAACGGCTCTGCCGATGTGTTCTGCTAAGGATGATTCAGACATCTTTGCAAACCAACCATAAGAACAGTTGTAGATTCTCCCAGATGGAGAGAGGCGAGAAAGGCTCTTGCTGAGCAATCATGCCAAAGTCAGTCAAAGTGTGCCCTCTCGTGGCCATAGTGGAATTTGCATATTAGTGAAATATTTACTTTCACCAGAAATATATAGACCATTAAATTGATATTTAACATTTAGATATATATATTTACATTTAGCATTTAGAATTAACAATTAGATTTAACATTTAGATTTAACATTTAGATTTAACATTTAGGTTTAACATTGACATTTCACATGTAGATTTAGAATTAACATTTAGATTTAACATTTACATTTAATATTTAGGTTTAACATTTATATTTATTTTTAATTTAATGTTTAGATTTAGATGCAGTATTTAGGTTTAACATTTAGGTGTTACATTTAGTATTTAAAATATTTCTAAGATGACAAATATTGTTATAAATGTGCAAAATCTTGAGTTTTAAAATTTGACACCCATTTTTTAAACATTGTTTAAAGCTGAATGTGACAAAATGTGGCTGTAATTTTCAGCACGGGTCGCTTTACAAACGGCACCCCATAACATACTGTATAATGGAGGCAACTATGTCCACATAGCAGCTATCTACATAATGAAGGCCTACAAATAAGTGATAATATTCTAGACAAAGTAGAGTGACATAATATTGAAGACACATGGAGTGGGATGTAAAGTGCAAAGTAATAGTTTATTAATAATAAAATTATCTGAACTTTCTTTTGAAATAGTGTGCTTATTATTTATTTACAGTCAGTATTTACATGACAGCAGAACAAAGAACCGGCAAAAGAAATGAGTGAAAGGCAACGTATTAATCAGATGGATCGGCCTGGATTTCACATCCATAACATCCTCATCCTCCATCCTCCATAACATCTTCAAATTCCTGAAGACTAATTGACTAATTCCTGAAGACTAATTGTTCTCAACTTGGACTAAAGTGCAGAAGCACAGGACACTGATTTGAAAAATGCTCTAGTATAATATGTGAATAGTGAATTCATAACATCTGCACAGTCTCTGTGTGAATGTGTTTGATTATGCATCAGTCATCTCATTTAAATTGCAAGCCAGGTGAGACTCAGGAAGATTCGAGTTCCAACTCACAATGGCCACGTTTACATGATGTTTTTAATTCCGAATTAATTATTCGGAATGAAATAGTTCAGAATTAAAATATCCTCCTTCGAGTTTACATGGATATAATAATTCCGAATTCAGGTTTACATGGAAGACACGTTAAATCGGCTTTACTTAATTCCACTCAACGTCTGGGGGTCGGGAAGGGTGGTAATTGGGCAGGGGGCACACGTACACATTTCCGTCTACCGGGAGAAAAAACACACACTTCAGCTGGCTACTGGCTTTTCTGTCAACTCGGTTTGTCGCTACACCATGGATACAAACGTGGTACAAACTTTTATCGCAGTGGTCACGATAATAATTAAGCAGCAGCTCGATAATATCATCGCCCTTTACGTATATCAGCTGAAGAGGAAAAGGGACCAACGTTTGCTGTGGAACGCCATCTGGCTGTGTGTCATCGCGTTAGAAGGGCAACCGAACGAGCATGCGCCGAACGACCGGAATTATCTTTAAGCTGAATAAACGTTTACATGTTCAAGGAATAAATTAATTCCGCTTTAAAATAGGAATAAACCACCCACTTAATTTGGAATTAAGTTTCATTCCAAATAATCATTTTCATTAGGAATTAAGTGTTTACATGGTCTTTTTAAATCGGAATTCATGTTTATTCGGAATTAAATTAGCTTTATTCAGAATTAAAGTGTAAAATGTAAACGCAGGGATTGAAGAGAGCATCTAACCCGATCTACATAGTAAAAACACAGAAGGCACTTAAGACAAATGGTCTGGTTAATACAGTAATATGGCCTTCATACCGCCTTCATAGAGATGGGATTATGGTCCTATGATCAAACATTTACAGTTAGTAGTTACTAAGTTAACTAAGCAATTAACATTTTGTGATGTATATGTCTGGATTTATTGTTTGATTGTTTACGTTAAAATTACTGTCCCAGACTTCTGAGGACGTCTGGAATGACAAGAAGACCATAGAGGTAGCAAAAAGCTGAAAAAGTGTAGTACGCTAAATGACCACAAGAGGGCGACTATAGACCACTAATGTGGATGAGGAACAGCGGAAATGACTGCCAGCACAGCCAATAGTATAAGCAATGCTACAGTGCGGTACTTGCAGAATTGTGAGTGAAATAGGCTTAGTGTGTCCACATTATACATTCCCAAGCATGTAGGTCAGGAACAATCGGCAGTATCCAGTCTAGGCACGAAAATAATGGGTCTAGACATAAACTGTAACATTTCAAGTAGGCTACAAAACAAAACAAAACAAAAAAGTCCCTCACGTGTACTCTGCCTTGACGTGGTGTGGGGGCTTAAAAAGTCTTAATTATTGCAGGATCTCTCACTTCCCTACCATGACTATACCTGCACCAAAGCGTGTATTGCAAGTCCTGTAATGTAGCATTTTTGCAATGTATCATCTGTCACTGGCTGAAACAAACATTTAGTGATGTATATGTCTGGATTGATTGTGTGATAGTTTACATTAAAATTACTCTGCCAGACTTCTGAGAATGTCTTGAATGATGAGAAGAGCACAGAGAAAGTTTAAAACAATTTACTTTACAAGCTCTTTTTTAAATAAACCTGTGCTGCTAGCAATAATCTTTCATTTGCCAATAAAAGATATGTCCGGTTGCAAAAAGCTGAAAAAGTGCTGTACGCTAAATGACCACAAGATGGCGACTATAGACCATTCTCTTGTGTTTGAGCAACATTGGAAATGACTGCCAGCGCGGCCAATAGTATAAGCAATGCTACAGTGCGGTAACTGCAGAACTGTGAGTGAAATAGGCTTAGTGTGTCCACATTATACATTCCCAAGCATGTAGGTCAGGAACAACTGGCATGAAAGAGCTTCTATATAGAGCACTTGTGGAGAAGTTTCTTGGAAAAACCCAAATAGCAGAGAAATTTGTCTTGTTCAACCAAGTCTTTATTGCGTTCACCGAGAGAATGGTTATAACAGTGGTAATCCTCAATCATTCTAACCACTCAGATCTTACTAACCATTGTAACAATTCTAACCTTACACCTTTTCTATCTATCTTAAGTACTCCTGCTAGAAGATGATGTAGCTGGCACAGAGCCAATCCTACACAAGGCCTCAGTCTCTGTCCTTTTACGATGAGGCTCTAAACATGGTTTCAACAGTTTTCAGAGAGGAGCCTACCAGTCTGCATACTACTCTCTTACTGGGTTTACACTTTCTTTTTATAGCACAACACTCTGCTGCATGCTCTATCCTATGTCTGTATACACACATACATATATTACTTGTTTCTACAAAATTCCAGACATACCTCCCTTTTTTGAGCATTTCTCGAAAAGTAGCAAAACTCTTCAAATACACACTGTATTAGTATCCTCATTTGCAACCTCCTCCCTTTCGGGGTGCTGTTGTTCCTTTTATTCCCATAATGCCGTCCTGGACACACCCTGGGCACACTCAACAGGGACACAGTTCAAGCCTTTATTTCCACAGAGCCCAATTCCTGCGGACCCTGTGACCATGGCACAAGGGGAATGTCCCTCACTCTATGAAGAACAGCATCCGGAACAACATATGGAGGCGCACTCGGCAAACTTTCTTCCTCGTTGTCATTACAATCCTCTTCGTCAGCCAGTCCCGGCAGGACCCTTTGAATCTTAACCTGTCCTTCCACTATCCTTATAAACAAAGTACTCAGACAGGGAACAAGACAACAGAAAACAAGAGAAACAATGAGAAGAATGCATCCAATCATTCCAGCTATTTTTACAAACCATGCAGTAAAAGGTCCAAAGGTAGTCTTTATCCAATGGTCTACATATTATGTAATCCCCACTCTAGGCCCACTAATAATCTGCCAGAGAAACACACTCATACTCTCTAGCTTTGAGAGCTACCTTTCTGGCAACATCATCAGCAAATGCATTTCCTTTAGTTACCAAATCCTCAACCCTTTTTATGTGCTCGGCATTTACAAATAGCCAAACGCTTAGGTGACATCATAGCTACTAATAACACTTGAATTTGATCTAAATGTTGAATGGGAGAACCCTCTAATTTTTTAAACCCTCTGGTATAAAACTTTTATTAGTTAATTCCACTATTCGAGGCGAACCCTTAAGTTCAAACTCCTCAAACAGCCTAAAGAGTATACCATCCTCTGAAATTAACTTTCTATCATCAATGGTACACTTCCATGTAATCAAGGTACTCTAAGCATCATATCTCCCACGTCTCAATCAATAACCTTTACCAACAGCAAGAACAATATATGGTGCAGTATGAGGCATATCAAAATGCTGGTCTAATATTGTGTCTAAAGATGAAACAGATAACCCCACTCTCTCAATTCCAACTACAATATCTTAATGTAAAATTGTGCTCTTTAAAAATACATTGCCAGTGTTTCCATAATTGTTCTAACATAATTATATAAAAATCTGAAATCCAATAAACGCGCATAACTGGTAAAACACAAGGCAATTCTGTATCAGCCTGTACCAGAAGAGACATCTGGCCTCCGGACCGCCCACTGACACTCCCTGTAAAGTACATTTTATATTAAGTCCTAATCTACACAAAGCATCACGTCCGAAAACATTGACTGGAGTTGAGGGAGAAAGTCAGATTGACATAACTGTTGTATGTTGTCCTACTTGTACCGTTACAGGTACAGAAAATGGAAGTAATTGCACTTGTCCTGAAAATCCTATTGTCCTAGCAACCTTTCCTGACCCATCTCTTCTAATATGTGGAATATAAGATGTGTTAACACAAGTATAAGTGGCTCCCGTATCAACTAGTAATGGTAATATATGACCTTGTATTTTTACAATAATATGTGGTTCCCCCTCAGGCCCCTGAGTTACCTGTTGAACTGTTCCTAAATCAGAACTTAGTCAATATAGGCCTAATGCAAAATTTACTGGACCACCCAATGGGGACTGACCTTGACCTGCAACAGTCTGAAACGTGCCACCCCTTCCAGGAATTTGTTGGCAAGTCCAGAATGCATTTGAGCATGAAGGGGAAATGTGTCCAAAGTCAACATAAATCCAGCATTCCATGTTCTGGAAAGCCGCTGGACCAAAACCTGTCCTTGTCCACGGCCTCTTCCTCTGGAAAAGCCTCCAGCCCTTTTGATGAAGGGCGTTGTCATAGGGTTACGACCTTGCTGCAACACAGGTGGCGGACCCTGCTGGGGCTGTGACTGAGAAACTGATGGAACAAACACAAGTGAAGCACTCACAGTAAGAGAAGAAGGAGCAGCAGGAGAAGACTGTTCCGCAGTTATCAATGCTGCCTGAACCTTTTTCAGATGTTTCAGCTCCTCCAGCTGTTTCATAAGAAGCTTTCGCTGAGCCTCAGTGTCCTGCTGTTCACGCCTGTCCTCAGACTTCCTGTACTGGGTGACAAAATGCGTTACAGCTTGACGAAACTCATCCTTTGTCATGGCATGCAAGCGCCAGTCATTTTCTTAAATCCCCAGTAGCAAGTGTATGGTCCTGAGTCTCCGACTCAAAGCGTTGTATCCATGCACCTGCTTCGTCCTGAAGCGAAGGAACACGAAATCAAACCGTGCACAGCCGCAAATCCCCAAGGGTCATAAAATGTACGGTCACCTTTCACAATCAGGCATCATCGGGGTACCTGATGAAAAAGTATTCTCACTAATGTCTGTCTTTAGTGAAGCTAATCCTTGTTTATGTGTATGTATATCCTTTACCTTATCATGTACCAAATGCTAAAGTAACCTCTTCCTCATCCTCCTTATCATCTGTATGGGCAGTGACATAAGAATGCAATTTATCAACATTAACCTAATTCTAATCTTGCAAAATAACTGTCAGTGGAGTGCCCTTAGAGGTCTGTCCCCCCAGGTAACCCTGCTGAACAGAAAGCGCACACAAGTCTCCATGATGTAAACTTTTACCAGAACGGTGTTTATATATTTCTTCTGCATTATACACCAATTGTGTTAAAGCCTCTAAATGCTTACATGCTTCATCTTATCCCTCTGATATTCCGCTACCTTATTACTCTGCACCAACTGCTCAAGTGGCGTAAGCTCCTGTTTAATCTGAACCTCCATTTCACCCTTATGAAACAGTATACTAATTATTAGCTTTAAAATATTACCCCCACAAGCTATAGATGTCACCACGTTGTCTATTTCACCAATACCAGGCACACAAGGGGAGTTCCAAACAATTCGTTCCTCTGATGATGGCAAGTAAACAGCTCTGGTTTCCGTGAAATCCATCCGTTACTTAAATCTGGAATAAATCAAAATATTAAATCTATTCCTTTATTTTATTTCGCTTATTCTTATACCAACTTACTATTATTATTTTCTTATATATAATATCCAACTTCTATTCATCCCCCCTTTTCCAGCTATGCCTAAATAGCTGGATCAACAAACTCATACCCGTATACTATAAGTAATCAAACACAACAGAAGGGATGGAAACAAGACACATCTCAGGGACAAACGAGAAGGACAGCAGACAAAAATAGTCTAGGCCGCACATCCCCCTGACCCCTTGACCCTAACTCCTCATGCCTAAAACACTCCTAAACTCCTATGGACACAAACACAGCAAGAACCACAAACATACCACACAGGAAAGGGAAAAGAGAAAGAGGAGAGAGGGGCTAGGCGACCCCTTTGACCTCCAGTTGCAACAGTAGTCAAGATGCATCCCAAGTCAGCAGCCCAAATGTTATTTAAAATTTCTGAAACAGGAGGCACATCATATCAACAAAATGCAAAAACAACTTAGTACTACGCTTCCACAAAAGCACAGCACCACACTCAAAAAATATTATTGCTCATGCCAAACACAAACTTTCAAGCGCATAAGCCACACTCGCATCACGGGAAAATGTCCTGTCACTCGTGACACAAAAAGACACAGATCAAGGGCTTTTTCCTTCCTTCCTTTATGCATGCAAGGCCAGACCGGGGTACTGTTAGTAGCAGCACGCTCTCATAATCAGCGAGCCATTAGACACGATCAATTAAAACTCACAAAAAATACCAGCGACTGAAATATTATTTTGTGGCTAACTAATAACAGTCCACACCATATACCAAAAACGGAATTAATTTAGAGCCCAATGTTTGCGCCCTTTCGTCGCAATTCCTTTATTTCCATTATTTCCTTTATTTCCTTTACACTTTTCATAACGCCTCCTTCCGTTATTGTCCTATATTTAAGCTAAACTATGAGGTCGTTACGTCTGACAAAAGGTTCTTTTCTCACATGCTGAGAAACGAACACAAACAGGACTTAGAAGCAAGGGTACAATGACGGAAGACAGACAACATGCCCAAGATGAAAAAACCATCCTGTTAACAAATATATCAAACACAATATGAGTTAGAAATTTTAACACAATATGAGTTAGAAAAAATGGAAACATTTCTCAGCCTGTCCATGGGCCTGCCATGGACAGAATAAAGATGCTGCCACTTACACAGACCTGAAAGATCGGTGAAGGCAATTGAACAAGCCAAAAAAAAATCTCCACATATTTCCACACAGGCTCTTTGCAGTGGTGGACCCACTAAATAATTCAAATCTTAAATCAAAATAATACTATAATTAAACTTACCCAAGCCAATCTAGACGGAAGCAAAAGTCTTCCATTCCAAAAGGGAAGAAGGGACCAATTAAAACACTGATTGTTCGTGACGCCAAATTATGTGGAGAAGTTTCTTGGAAAAATCCAAATAGCAGAGAAGTTTGTCTTGTTCAACCAAGTCTTTATTGCGTTCACCGAGAGAATGGTTATAACAGTGGTAATCCTCAAACATTCTAACCACTCTGATCTTTCTAACCATTCTAACCATTCTGATCTTACTAGCCATTGTAATCATTCTAACCTTACACCTTATCTATCTATCTTAAGTACTCCTGCTAGTAGATGATGTAGCTGGCACTGAGCCAATCCTACACAAGGCCTCAGTCTCTGTCCTTTTACGATGAGGCTCGAAACATGGTTTCAACACAGTTTTCAGAAAGGAGCCTACGAGTCTGCATACTACTCTCTTACTGGGTTTACATTTTCTTTTTATAGCACAACACTCTGCTGTATGCTCTATCCTATTTCTGTATACACACATACATATATTACTTGTTTCTACAAAATTCCCGACAGTGGGAGAATAATCTGGCTCACTAAGCCCTCTATCAGGGTAGCGAGCAGAGCTATCTGGCAGCCAGTTCTGTGCTGATTCTTGGGATGGATAGGAGCGACAATCTTTAATTTCTACACCACTCTCACGCATCCACTCAGTCACTCCCTCAACACATCATTCGCTGACAACAGAAATCCTTCTTCAAATGCAAACACTTGTGGGTGTGACTCAATAGCCTTCAAAGTGAAGGTTCTTCTAGCTCGTGCCTTTAATGCAGAGGGTTGTCTCAAGCTCATCTAACATACGGGCTTCCCCGTAGACCCCGAGACCCCGTCTGAAACCCCAGGCAGGACCTCATCTCAAGCCAATATTCTAAATGCTACACGGGGCGAGACCTCGTCTCAAATCCCCAGGCGAGACCTCGTCTCAAACCCCCCCACTACACAGGGCGAGACCCCGTCTCAAACCCTAGGCGAGACCTCGTCTCAAACCTTTTGTAAACATAATAACATACACTACAATATTCAGTATCTATCTGCAGTTAAAGTCAATGTCAAAACTTCTTATTAAAATTTTGTTATTTTTGCAGAATGAAAGGACTCTTTCAGAGCTTCAACTTTACTTTCACAGATAATGACTCTTGGCAAATCAAATTTAAGCAAAGCGCTTACTTTTGTTTTCTTTTGGGCCCTGCCAAGAATCACTACTGGTCAGAAAAGCTGTTCCTCTGGAGTTGAATGTCCTCCTGTGTTCTTTGCAGTTCCTGTGAACGTGACGCCAAATCTCTGTCGTGGAAAACCACCTTGTTGCTTGCAAAATCCCGAAAATCAATGTCCTAACCCACCCGGCACACTTGGTTTAAAAAATGAACTCACTGTTTGCAAGTTGGAGTAGAGTTGCTGACAAAGACTTTATTCACAATACCAGCAAAGTATACAAGAGACAATTGCCTCACAATATAAGTGCGTAGCAGTGTGAAGGAGATCCACTGCAGATAGAATACCATTTACCTCAAGAGTTGATCAGGCTCTAACTGGCCCTTCTGAGCATCTATCTTTTATACTACTTGAAAAATACACTGATTCCTCCTACCTTGCCTACGTCACGGGGCTCCTGTTTACTAATTAGGAGGCTTTGGGCTTAGTTCATATTGGTGGATTCTGTCTCCTAATTGATTATTAAAAAAATGACTGCATCCTATTCCTTATGGGTGGGTTCTTTGTGTATCTCCCAACTCTTGCCTACGTTTCACCTAGCCATGTGTTTTTTGACATGATTCTTTTCTGCAGTTTACTGCCTGTTTAGCAAACTTTCCAGCAAACGGTGTCCTTTCACAGCAGTCACCTCCACCACTCACATGTCCATCACCTAGTGGTGGCCATTCAATATGTATCATTACATATGACAAACCCTTCGCTTCCCGTACTCATGGCCTGAATGTGTTCTGGCCGCTATATGAATTCCCCATGAATTGAGCTCCTTCACCTCTCATTCCCCTATAGTCAGCAGTACGCTCAAGCATCCATTGATCAAATGTGCTCATGCTATTTGGGCCACCGCCTCCCCTCTCTGCTTCTCTACTGCTGGCTGTCTGGCCCTCCTAGGCCACTATTGGAATAGTCTTGCAACAGTCTTTTTCCATGCGTTTCTTTCATATGTTAGTATAAGCATTATACTCTCAAGTTAATATTGTATATACTAAAACAAACTCTATCTTCTCCACACCCTCTGTTACATTTCAGGGAAAAAACTTGACATGGACATAGAGATGGACTGAGTCGTTCCTGTGCTGTACTGACAGAGATGGACTGAGTCGTTCCTGTGCTGTACTGACAGAGATGGACTGAGTCGTTCCTGTGCTGTACTGACAGAGAACCTGCAACCATCTGCAAAGGATTGTGAATCCATTATTCAAACAGGCAGCCGTGTAGGTTCAGAAGACATAATGGCTGAAACAGATTAACAAGGTAGCCTTTTTGTATAAATGGTATTAATGTAACGTGTTCTGATATGAACGGAATTAATGTGAAATGTGTTCAGCATTGAAGATGTACAATACAGTTGCCACAGACCAGATATAACTGAAAAGAGTAAGACAGAAGCAAGAAATAGGTACCATAGACCTGACATGACTGAAATGAGTAAGGAGGCAGCAAGACAGTGTTATTATAGACCTGATGTTACTACAAAGACCAGGATAGTAGCAAAGGAACGATATCATAAACCAGAGCGTAGGAGTAGGACTGCAGCAAGGGAAAGACATCACAGACCTGACATAATTGAAAAGTGCAAAAGAGCTGCTAGAGAATGATATCACAGACCTGACATTATCGAAAAGAATAAAACAGCAGCAAGGGAAAGACATCATATGAGACACACATGCGGAAAGGAAACATGCCACCTCAAGCAGTTGCAAACAATTTGTCCATTGGGAAAGATATACAAGATCACACACATGTAAGAGACACATGCGGAAGAGACCCTCTTTTTTTTTTTCTTTCTTACAATTAAGAAATTTGGCCCTCAGTTCCCCAACTCTCGGTTTGTCCTTGGTTTTGCATTTACATTTACATTTACATTTAGGCATTTAGCAGACGCTTTTATCCAAAGCGACTTACAAAAGAGGATAACATCAATGTTGTACACAGCCGTTTGAACGAAACTGTAAAAACCATCAAGTGCCTCACAATATGATGTTCCAAAAAACAAAGTGTGCCTTAAACAGTTCGTCAAATGCACCTACTGATGTTTGTGCTCTGCATGGTATTGCCTTGTGGTCAACAATGACGTAGAACTTGTTGATCTCATTCTTCTGTTCTCCAACGCAGAGCATGAAGGGCTGAGAGGGTTCCAGGCTGGACAGGAAAATCTGCATGCTTGCACCAACCTATAAAGCAAACAAAACCACAAAAATGAGTATTATCTTGCTTCATCATCTTATTGTCAAAAGGGAACCCATCGTGCATTGAGATATTTTAAGAACAACATGAGCTCAATTGCAAAATCTTTCCACCCGTTTTCTCTACTGAACTCAATACCACAAATCGCTGTCTTTACTAAAGGAGTGGGTTCAAAATAATAAATGAACCCCACATGAAACGTAGGACAACTGTTCTTAACACTTATGTGGAGTTTATGTGGAGAGAAGCTGTCAGTATATTGCATGTGTAGGGAAAACCTACCTGCAGATCTCTCACCAAATAGTCCTGTGCTTGGAGTGCACTGATTTTTGCAGCCTTTCTGTGACCCTCCGATGTTGGTGGAATGAGATGCAGCAGTAGGCACAGTGAAGCAATGTCACGGTCCCATCCTACACAGCTGAGTATAAAAATATAGTGCGTTACGTGTGAAACGATAGGTATGACAAAGACATCGTAATGAAAACGATCAGTTTTTGAAGCAATGTACAACAATACCACGAAAGCACAACATAACATGCGCATCAAAATTGGCCATGGCTGGGTATCATAACTTAAATAGCTTCTAATTTTTTCAACATAGTATTTAAGAAATATGTGATCACTCACAAGGCCAGGTATGTCAAGAAAGCTTGGGAAGGTGTCAAGGACATCTATAGACATGTCAGGGTTATGAACAAGTTTCTGTCTGTGTTCAAAAGTGGCCTTCATCTTCTCTGTAACTACTGCTTCATCAGATGAATGATTCATCATAGATATAGCTTTGCCACACTCCTGACCAGTCAACTGTTGTGCTGTAGTAGCTGAGAGTCTTGCAGCCTTTGGCCCACCATTGCTTTTATCCACTGCCACACAAGACCTTGACTGATAGGACAGACTTTGTTGTACAGTCTTGAGACGCCATGAAATGTACCCGGAGCCTGATGCTGCATCATAAAAGTGTTCCTATAGGGAGAATGAGTGTATAAATTAGTTGCATTCAGATGCTGAATTGACATTCAATGACTGATTTCGTCTGCATTACTAAAACGTACTTTGACAATGGATCTTCTAGGTATGGGAAGAAGGCTACAATGCCTTGAGCATATGTCATCCTTACAGCCTGGGAAGGGATCCGTCTGAAAGAAGAGTGGAAAAGAGTAGAATATATTAAAAGTAGGTATAGGGACATCAAAGGCATTTTTACCGCCAAAAGCCCTTGAAACACACCCATGCACTTCCACTATGTCAGCGACCAAGATGTTGACAAGCTGTCTCCCAGTTGCACCCGTCAGTGTCTTTGTTTTATGGTATTCCTGAAAAATCTCCCCCCCCCCGGTTTTCTCTGAAGAACTTCATTGACCATCTGTGCACACAGTTTACCAAATAACAATTTTCCAATCAATTTGGTTCCACCTGTGACAATGAACACTATAGGACACTTACTATTGGTAATTCTACAGTTGACAAAATGACTCACAATTTTGGCCGCTTCTCTTTCACTCTGAACATCCTCTCTCATTTTCTTGTTTGGAGTCTCAAAGAAACTGTCATCCAAAATAACTGCAGAGGCATCTGATGGGTATGATCCATCCGAAGACACGGATATGTTCTCGTAATCTTTTAAAATAAAGACAATTTAAATCACCACAATAGAAAAAAAACGCTACCAAGTGCATTACGTATTAAACTGAATACTGAACAAATGTTTCACCATATCTTTAAAATTACTTACCTCATTCACATATGCCCTTAACAATTCCTCTCCTTTCCTCAACAGTTCAGAAAAGATGTCTGCGTCTACTTCTGTTCCCGAGGAATCTTTGTAAATTATCTCAGTGTCAGGAGGCATACCAAATTCCTCTGTGCTCCTTAAAACAGCTCAACAAGAAGCACGACAGCTTGGAAATTCGGATGCAGTGAAAGAGCTACGTCAATTAGGACAAACCTATATCAATCATCGTGAGGTACGTGTTTGTGTATATTTTTTGTTGTGTAGCGTTTGTTAATGTAGCAAAATTTTCTAAGGAGCCATGTACTATGCAATATCTACTGTATGCGAGAATCATCAACAACAATTCAGTACTACATACATGGTTGAAGGCATACGCAAGGGAACCATATCAGAAACCTGATGTGAAAGACAAAGCAAAGACAGCATCTAGACAACGTTACCACAAACCAGATATAACCGAAAAAAGTGTAAAACAGCGGCAAGAAATAGGTACCATAGACCTGACATGATTGAAATGAGTACGGAGGCAGCAAGACAGTGTTATTATAGACCTGATGTTACTACAAAGAGTAGGACAGCAGCAAGGGAACGATGTCACAGACCTGACATCATTGACAAGTGTAAAAGAGCTGCAAGAGAATGATATCGCAGACCTGACATAATCGAAAAGAATTAAACAGCAGCTAGGGAAAGATATCATATCTGACGTTACAGAAAAGAACAGAGCAGGAACGCATCAAAGCAACAATATTGTAGACCTGAGATTTTGCAAAAGAAAATGACAGCAGCAAGGGTACGGTATCATAAACCAAGTTTTACAGTAAAACGTAGGGGAGCAGCCAGAGCGCGGTATCACAAATCAGCAGTAAAGGGAAACGTGCAAACACCGCAAAAAACTGTGGATATTAATAAGGCATTGGAAACTTTCAGGAAAAACAAAGACGCTTTGTGTGAATACCCATGTTGTATGTGCAATAGACTCCTTTGGCGTGCAGGCATAACACAGTTAAAACCCAGTGATGGCCTTGTAAACAAATTTAAAAGGAAGATGACCAGCATATGCAAAAACAACATTCAGTGGTTATGTCACACATGTAAGAGACACATGCGGAAAGGAAACATGCCACCTCAAGCAGTTGCAGTTGAATGATTTGGAGAGACACCTAATTTCTCCAACCATTCCATTTATGAAGATTGTGTCTTTACCAAAAGGGTGTTTAAACGGTATACATGGTCCAGTTGTGTGTGTCCCATCTGACGTACAGAAAGTCAGCCAAATTCTACCATGCTGTATTAATGATGGGAGTTTGATTAAGGTTAAACTCAAAAGGAAATTGGCATATTCAGGACACTATTTGTATCCTCACGTGAACCCACACAAAGTGAATTGTTGGCTGAAGTATTTGAAAAAAAAAAAAACATCACCCTGGATATGACGGTAAGTAGCAGTTTGTAAATGTGAATATTTGACAATATTCAACAAGAACATTGTAACAGTCATATGTTTGGGTTTATAACAGAAGAAGGTGGTGTTGTTGGTATGGACAGATTTTGTGAAAAGGATTGTGTATTGTGAGACTGTAGGGACATGTACCCTCTGTTACATTTCAGGTAAAACAATTGACATGGACAACCTGCAACCATCTGCAAAGGATTGTGAATCCATTATTCAAACAGGCAGCCATGTAGGTTCAGAAGACATAATGGCTGAAACAGATTAACAAGATAGCCTTTTTGTATAAATGGTATTAATGTAACGTGTTCTGATATGAACGGAATTAATGTGAAATGTGTTCAGCATTGAAGATGTACAATACAGTTGCCACAGACCAGATATAACTGAAAAGAGTAAGACAGAAGCAAGAAATAGGTACCATAGACCTGACATGACTGAAATGAGTAAGGAGGCAGCAAGACAGTGTTATTATAGACCTGATGTTACTACAAAGACCAGGATAGTAGCAAAGGAACGATATCATAAACCAGAGCGTAGGAGTAGGACTGCAGCAAGGGAAAGACATCACAGACCTGACATAATTGAAAAGTGCAAAAGAGCTGCTAGAGAATGATATCACAGACCTGACATTATCGAAAAGAATAAAACAGCAGCAATGGAAAGACATCATATGAGACACACATGCGGAAAGGAAACATGCCACCTCAAGCAGTTGCAAACAATTTGTCCATTGGGAAAGATATCATATAAGATCACACATTTTTATAGTGTTGTACCATGAGAACATATAACAGAATATTTGCAAAAATGCAAAGGGTGTATTCACTTTCATGGTATAAGCTACTGTACCTCATTGTAGACACCATGTTCTTTTCACTGTTTTACTGGTTGCAGTGTAGGGAATGGACAGATAGCTCTCATACCACTGTGGCATGTTGACCACGAACCTACTGGGCAGTAGCTGACACGCCACAGAGAGCTCAGCCTGTGGAACCGTCTTGTGAGATTATTGCTGTAAGCCACACAGAGTCAACACGTTACCCTGCTAGGTAATACTATTCGGTGCCTCGACAAGTAGTTTTAAGTACATACCTGATCAACAAGTGCATCGGAGGGTAATGTTAGAACAGCACTGCTAGCCAGTAAGCAGCAACGCAGCCACGGCTGGAATGAAAACAAACCGTAAATACTCAAACATCGGAATGCAGGAATTTCAAACGCAATGAAAAGGCAAAATACCAACAAGCCAGTGGAAAATGAATTAACGTCCGGAGCTACACGACGAGAATCGGGAAGCGTGGTCAGCCGACCTGGAGTATCCCTTAGCGAAACAGACGCCACCTGCATCACCTTCTAGCTTTATACAGGCGCGGCTAACGATTAGCCAATTACAACGCAGGTGGGGCGAAGATGCAGGGACCGTCGTTAAAGTGCAGGTATGATCGTGTTACACTCGCCACACGACTGGGTCTTGGCCATAGCAGCCTCACAACCTCCAACGTGCATTGACTTGCTGATATACGAACGCCATGTCGTCAATTATCCCTGACATAAATGACAGACATTATCAAATCAGAATATTAATATAATAAGCCCTTACCATTCTCGGCGCAACCCACAACCCCGAACCCTTGTCGTCAACGAGCCGTTGAGATGAATAGAAACTAGTGGCTTGTTAGCCTAGGTACACGGAGCAAATTTATATTAAACGGTGATGTCATGGGTCCTTCCTCCGTATACATTTTCTGTGACTGGAATTAGCTCTGCGTCCTAAGATTAGACAAATAAGTCGATGTTTTCTGTTAACAACAAAGAGAAGCACTAAACGGAGGCGGACTAACGACAACTCCTCATTCTCAATAGCACCTGCCATACACAGCGACAGACTCAGCAGAACCCGGCGGTGTGAAAGACATTCAGTCACGAGTAGTTATTCAAATGAATCACGCTGAAGACATGACCAGCCTACGTTCACTTTCACTCGGTGCTTTTCACTGAGTAAAAAGGTGTCGTTATTCTTTGCACTGCAGTTTGTAGACCAGTTCCAGCGCTCGTTGCTAAAATCATAACTGAACCATACTAGTCGTCTGACATCACTGTGAACATAATTTGTTTAAGCTCGCCGACTAAGCGAAACGTTTCAACAAAATAGCTATAACATTAACAGCAGTTAATCAAAAGAACGTTAAAATAAATGTAAGACTGCCATTACCATATTTGTCATATCTGCAGCCATGGTCGCTCCAGTCTTCACACTTGTTCCTCCTCCGTTTAGTGGGCACTCTGCTCAAAAAGTTAGGTGCTGATTGGCCGAAGAGGAGTCCTGTGTATCTGTGCTCGATTGCTCTTCCTCCATCCTTAAACTACCCGGATGTGGGTCACAGTAAATTTGAATTTGAATTTTGAGAGCTGAACGTGAATTCAAATTCAAATCATAGTATTCAGATTCAGTTTTATAAATGCAATGATTCAACTTAATAAATACAATTTCTCACTATGTGCAGTTATTCTAGTTTAGCTATTCAAATTAAATTATAAATTCCTCAAATTCAGTTTCTGGTGGCACATATTTCTGCTTGCACTGCTCTCTCTACCACTTGTCGTAAACGCTGCAGTCTTCATATCCAGCACTTATCCTCATCTGTTTTGTGGCTGTTAGGCCATCAAGAGTGACGGGAAACTCTTCAACAAATTGTTCAAACAAGTCTGGAGCTGGTCGCTTCAAAGCTGAGGAAGAAGAGCTATCAGAATAGGATATTTTCAGTACTACTTTCAGGCACACAATCTTCAACTCTTCACTCAATAACACATCCATAATTGCAATCACAAAACATACCTTTCACCAGACTCCAGTGGATTGTCACTGCGGGGCGCAACACTCTTGCTGATCTGCTCGCAACTGAGATAATGGTAAAAAATGAGTTTGGTTTATGTCGGTGTATGTAACCTAATTTAATTTAAATGCATGGGAGGAAGGATATCCTAATTTATAAAGTGGGTTTGTGTGTGTGTGTGTGGCTATGACCTAGTACACCTCTTCCCGTGTGTTATGCAAGTTTTTTTGTTTTATCTGTACACAGTCCCGGTAAAATGAAATAAAATCATTCATTCATTAAATATGGATTGTGGATTAAGTACTTTTGAAATACTCACTGCCCCCAAAGACTAAGTTCTAAATCTGAATTTGCATTTGCAATGGGACCACCCATCTGACCGAGGAAGAAGCAACCCTCGTCTTCCGTCTCTTCATGTTGCTTCTGCAAGGCCAGTGGGCGGATGCACATTAATCACAACTCAAACCACTGTGGTAATGACATAAAAATGTCAACAACTAGGTTGAATTTAGCAGTCTTTGGAAGACCTTATCCAGAAAGACATTTGGAGCGCACATTTGAATGTGGCAAAATACCTCTTCCTCCTCAATTATGAGAGTACAGGCCTCTGAATTATCACTGAATTGGATGATCACACCATGAGTTCCCTTCTTGGAATCTTGAGCACAGTTTGTAAATATGGGTATATTTTCTTACACTCTTAAATGTATGGAAAGCTTTTTATGACCAGGATGATTTAGTTTTGATGTGCAGGAATATAATGTGGATTCTCGCATACCTTGAAATCCACCAAACTCCTCAAGGGTTTGTGGTACAGCACAGACAAGATAGCCATACAGAAATAGCGGAACTGTGTCATGGAGTTTGTTCCCACTGTACTCCCCGTCTTCAGTTTAGCCGTCACACTGCACATCCATGGAGTGGTGTGCTGTAGAAGCTCCCGTTTCTTCACAGAAGAGCTAATTATAACCAACAACAGATAAAAGAGACACACGTTAGACACCTTAAGAACATTTGATAATGATTGAAACCATTAGTAGTAATTTCAGAGGAGAATCCTACCTTTCCGCTGGGTCATTAACTACAAAAAAGCCTCTCCTTTTCAACCAGTTGATCAAAGCGTGGCAGGGACCTTGGTCCTTTACCATCAGAGCAAGTGCATTGTAATCCCAACGTCTGCCAACTTTTGTCCACTCCTTCTGGGATTCCTTAGCTTTTATCAACTCCTACTTGCATTCTGCATCGCTCTAGTCCTTCATACAGGCCTTCTTAAGATGATTTGGCAAATTATCATAAGGCTTCCTAGTACACAGCACACAATTCGCCTATCAGGGCCCTCCCTTGAATAAACACAGAAATAAATAATTATTTTTGTACGCACACATACATATATATATACACACACACACACACGCACATACATATATACAGAGATGTGTAATCCACTGAGCTTTGCTATCAAGAAGTTTGCTGCTTATCTTCATTTAGGTGTTAATGGAGGACTTAAGCTTACATGTAATGACCCTTCAACAGCACTTGTCGATGCACCAAGGAATGCAGGGGTTCAATAGTTATCTTGGCCTTTAGAAAAAAATGGAAGAAAGTGACATTACACTGTTGCGCCATTTGTTCTAGACAGCTTGCTGGTTATCAGTCACCAAGGCTAAAATTCCCTTGGTAGGCATCTGTACATCTACGTTCAGTCTGCAGTCTTCAGAGCCTAATGTCTACAAAACTGTATTTTGAAATTTATTTTGTGGTCAGAGGAGCCACACATTGCAAAACACCCTAACCTAACTCCACTGAAGGAAATGGTAACATCGATGCCCACAAAACACAAAGCACAGAGGCTGAAAATGTATGAGATAACACAACATTATTTTCTCTAAACAGAGAACTGACCCAAAATATTTGTCCAGCTACTGGGCTACAGCTGACCTACCCCTAAGACTTGTTTGTGAATAGAGCATGGGTCAGTCATTTCAAAATAATGAAAACAAACAAACACACGTTACTGTACCGTGAGTGACATAACTTTATCATCCACAACTGAAATTTCCATGGCCCTACCGAGGGTCTTCTTTGTGACAGGCTAACACCTTTCTGTGGTCTATGACAACAGGCAGATGATCCACTGCCCATCCAACTCTCCACTTCTGGACTTTTGCTTGTTCAAAACTACACCAAAAAAAACACAAAGACAAGTCTGAAAAAAGAGGATAAAATTTGTGTGTTTGGCAAGGCAACTTATATATTGTGCATCATGGGGAGTGTGATCCAATCATTACTTTGACAGTGGTGGGTTACACATGTGGTAGTGGTCTTCCATGTGATACTCATGGTAGTGGATTGCACATTTAATAGTTGTGGTAGCGGTCGTGTGATAGTTGTAGTCTTTGCACCATAGCCTGGAGTTCAGCTGGTCCCCCTTGTGAGAGCCCCAGGCACAACACTCCCTAATAATACAACATTAATAATAATAATAACAACAAAGGGATGTTCAGATTATGGGTGCATGTGGGTTTTTGTAATTAACCACAAAAGCAAGTGCACTAACTGATCCATAGCGCTGGATCAAAAGTAAGGCATTCCAACGCCACCGGCCACGAGTCTCTCTGAGCTGGCATTGCTGACATATAGCCCTCTCTAGATCTGGGATTCATATATGGGTCTTGTCACAGCATGTCTTCACTCTGGGCCCCCTTGTGGGAGCGCCAGGCACGACACTCCCAAAGAGTGTGTCTTAGTCAAAACATCAAAAATTCATCTGTTTAAGGACGAGGCCACACAAATATTGTTGACTTACATGTTTCAGCACAGTTGCGTATCTGGTGGAATTATTTTGCAAGACTGCTATTCAAAGACCCATAAATGAAATGATGTCACCACATTCAAATCACAAGGGGGAATCAGAATCAGTCTAACTGAATCTCCATACATTCAACAAATAGACAAGTCAAATAGACAAATGGAAAGATATAGACACATACTGTATAACTGAGACAACTATGTCCACATAGCAGCTATCTACATGATGAAGGCCTACAAATAAGTGATAATATTCTACACAAAGTAGAGTGACATAATATTCAAGACATATGGAGTGGAATGTAAAGTGCAAAGTAATAGTTTATTAAGTGTCTGTTTCCAAATCCCGTAGCATTGGATTCTTGTCAAGGCTAACTTAACTAAACTAGCTAACGGCAGCTGCTAGAGATTTGCGTTGGGTTCCAGCTAACGGAGGCGACTCATGGCTCCAAATGAACAGTGTAATAATTCTCTTATTGGAGAAAAAATGATGGGGAGATGTGGAGTAGATCTGTCAGCATTTATTCTCTGTAACACATCAAACAGGGCACGTCACACGAGGACAGGGGAAAGAATGCTGGCATCCCCCTTTTCCAGACTTCCAGCATGAGAAACAAAATGATAAAATTAATACACTTCTAGGCTACACATTTCAGTACATTATAGCCTTCCGTGTGAAATACTTAGCTACAGTAATACAATAGTGCTTGTGCTCGTATAGTGTAGTTTAACAAAAGTAGCATAAATTAAAAGAATGAAAACACATGTGCAGAGTTTTGAATAAAGTTCATGGCAAAACAAGTGGGTTTTAAGAATTCAGGAACATGTAACACATCAAACAGGGCATGTCAGAGAGGACAGGGGACAAGAATGCTGGCATCCCGATGACAATGTAATGAGCCAGTTAGCATCTGCTTAATGCTAATTAATGTTCGACAATTCACACGTATTTTATGATGCTAATTTGCATATCTGACATTCTACTAACAGCGAAAACGACAGTATGCATTTCCACATCACAAAACTCATATATGTCATAGAAAACAATTAAAAGTTGGCTGTACAAATGAATTACATTCATGGAGCACTAAGACATCCAGCTTTCCCCTTTTCCAGACTTCCAACATGAGAAAGTCTGGGTATGTGCAACCTTAATAAACGCCCGGTCTGAAACAATAACAAAGCGATTCATGGAACCAAAGGAATCACATAGGTAAACAGTAAGGGATTTGGGGAAGTTCACTTAAAAAATTAAGTTTATTTATAACACTGTTACACTAACATTACCCACATAGCCTTCTCGTGTTAAATAAAACATTAGCGGCTAGCTAGCCTAACTGTAACGTTCGAGTGCTCTCTTACACCGTTCATTTGGAGCCATGAGTCGCCTCCGCTAGCTGTAACCCAACGCAAATCTCTAGCAGCTGCCGTTAGCTAGTTTAGTTAAGTTAGCCTTGACAAGAATCCAATGCTACGGGATTTGGAAAACACAGACACTTACGAGCTGGCCTGTGGTGGTAGCCCTGTGGGGGTTGCTGTCGCTGTCATCGTCGCTGTAGAGAAACTCTGGATTGCCGCCAGAACGGCTCTGCAGAAGTTTTCTGCTAAGGATGATTCAGACATGTTTGCAAACCAACCATAAGAACAGTTGTAGATTCTGCCAGATGGAGGGAGGCGAGAAAGGCTTTTGCTGAGCGAGCGATGCCAAAGTCAGTCAAAGTGTGCCCTCTCGTGGCCATAGTGGAATTTGCATATTAGTGAAATATTTACTTTCACCTGAAATATATAGATTTAAGCATTAAATTGATATTTAACATTTAGATATTGATTTACATTTAACATTTAGAAGTAACAATTAGAATTAACATTTAGATTTAACATTTAGATTTACATTTAACATTTAGGTTTAACATTGACATTTCACATGTAGATTTAGAATTAACATTTAGAATTAACATTTACATTTAACATTTATATTTATTTTTAATTTAATGTTTAGATTTAGATTCAGTATTTAGGTTTAACATTTAGGTGTTAAATTTCATGTTTACAATATTTCTAAGATGACAAATATTGTTATAAATGTGCAAAATCTTGAGTTTTAAAATTTGACACCCATTTTTTAAACATTGTTTAAAGCTGAATGTGACAAAATGTGGCTGTAATTTTCAGCACGGGTCGCTTTACAAACGGCACCCCATAACATACTGTATAATGGAGGCAACTATGTCCACATAGCAGCTATCTACATAATGAAGGGCCTACAAATAAGTGATAATATTCTAGACAAAGTAGAGTGACATAATATTTAAGACACATGGAGCGGGATGTAAAGTGCAAAGTAATAGTTTATTAATAATAAAATTATCTGAACTTTCTTTTGAAATGGTGTGCTTATTATTTATTTACAGTCAGTATTTACATGACAGCAGAACAAAGAACCGGCAAAAGAAATGAGTGAAAGGCAACATATTAATCAGATGGATCAGCCGGATTTCACACCTCCATAACATCTTCAAATTCCTGAAGACTAATTGTTCTCAATTTGGACTAAAGTGCAGAAGCACAGGACACTGATTTGAAAAAATGCTCTAGTGAATAATATGTGGATAGTGAATTCATAACACCTGCACAGTCTCTGTGTGAATGTGTTTGATTATGTATCAGTCACCTGATTTAAATTGCAAGCCAGTTGAGACTCAGGAAGATTCGAGTTCCAACTCACAATGGCCACGTTTACATGATGTTTTTAATTCCGAATTAATTATTCGGAATGAAATAGTTCAGAATTAAAATATCCTCCTTCGAGTTTACATGGATATAATAATTCCGAATTCAGGTTTACATGGAACACACGTTAAATCGGCTTTACTTAATTCCGCTCAACGTCTGGGGGTCGGGAAGTGTTGTGATTGGGCAGGGGGCACACGTACACATTTCCGTCTACCGGGAGAAAACACACACTTCAGCTGGCTACCGGCTTTTCTGTCAACTCGGTTTGTCGCTACACCATGGATACAAACGTGGTACAAACTTTTATCGCAGTGGTCACGATAATAATTAAGCAGCAGCTCGATAATATCATCGCCCTTTACGTATGTCAGCTG
>PYXC01002384.1:0-62641 GCA_015244755.2 Tenualosa ilisha
TGTGTGTGTCTGAGACATCAGCCAGGCTTCAGGTTGTTTGAGAGACAACATCTGCTGCTGGAGGTCCCTGCTCTTCTCACAGCCTGCTGTCCAAACATTTCACCCAGCCAGACCTCCACAGTGCACGCACACACGTGCACACACGTACACACACACACACACTCCCCTACTCTCTACCTTGATAGGACACACACTCCACATACCCCTCCCCTCCTGCCCCCCTACTCCCGAGGACAGGGCTGCAAGGAACCACACACACACAAACACACACACACAGACCACCCCATATTTCATAAATGGACTGGCACTGTGTGATGACACACACACCCTCACCCTACTCCACCTTGCACACACTGACTGTGATGTGACACACACACACACACACACACACACACACACACACACACACACACACACACGCCCTGCATGCTGGCTGTGGTGTGAGGTGTGAGTGGTGCAGGACACGACCTTTTCTGGACACGACCTTCAACATAGCGGCCAGATGGAGCCACCAGACCTTCTTCAAAACACACACACACACATGCAGACCTACACGCATACAAAAACACAAACTATACACACATGCATGCATAAACTCACACACACCTGCAATCACATAAACACAGACAGACACAGACACACACACAAGTGGGCGGGAGAGCGAGCGTGTACGCACACACACATACACCTACACTCACATAAAAACATAAACTATACACACATGGATGCATAAACTCACCCAGATACTCCATCAGCTGCTCGGCCGTGATGATCTCCATCATTGGAGGCATCTTCACCTGGAGAGGGTGTGAGGGTGTGTGGGTGTGTGTGTGTGTGAGGGTGTGTGTGAGTGTGTGTGTGTGTGAGGGTGTGAGGGTGTGTGTGTGTGAGTGTGTGTGTGTGGGGGGGGGGGGGGGGGGTGAGAGAAGTTGTGAAAAAGCAGGAACCCAATAAACAAAGACACCTGAACACCTTTACTCACATAATCACATTTATGATCACACTAATAATCACACTCATGATTACACTCATGATCACACTCACACAGAGCATGAGTCAATGAGCCGAGTGCTATTAGGCTGTATTCACTACCTGGGCCACACACACACACACACACACACACACACACACACACACACACACAAACACACACACACACCTAGAGAGAGGCATGACACATAAAGGTGTCTGCATGCATGATGCACACTTAAAATAGTACACATACACACAGACATACACACATTCATGTTCCAATATGGCTCAAACCCTCCCAGATGATGTTCAGAGGGTTGCAAAAGACTAAAAACACACACACACACACACACACAGCCTGACTCTAAAATTAATAGAGGAGTATGCACACTCATAAACTGTCTTCCTTTCTGTCTGTCTGCCTGTCTCTCAAAAACACACATACACACACACACACACACACACACACCAATGAAAAGTAAGCTATTCTATGCAAATGGGGCTAACAGCTGAAGTATCATGTGACTGTCGGGCTGTTAGGGAAACTCCTTACCTGTGCAAAATCAGCTGACAACCCTGGAGTACACTTGCTACGACCTCCAAATCACACTCTAGAGCTTCTTCCACACAACTCCAAATCACACTCTAGAGCTTCTTCACACACCCCAAGTCACACCCCACTGCCTTCTCAGATGGCTTTTTCTAAAATAAGATAGCACTAAACAACAAGTGTTCACCAGGTGAAGAGTAGCTGTGAAACATATGATGGCAAACTGGCTATTGGTTAGGTGTATGACTGTGTGTGTGGTGTGGTTGTGAGAGAGAGAGAGAGAGAGAGAAAGGCCTAAAACTATGAAGCATATTGGATGCTGGGAGTAGTACAATAAATCACTGTGTGAATGCAGTCGACTCAAACACACAGTTGCTCTGACAGTTCCCACTCCTGCTGGCTGGTCCATTGGAGCCCTCCCAAACACAGAGCCAGGTCACTGGGCATCTCCTAACAGTGATGGCCTCTCAGTATCAGGACCAGTACAAGCACTGCACCCTGTGGCTTTGGTTGGCCACAAACAACTACATCACTGAATCTCCATCACTGACTGAATGTACAGTTGTCATACACAATCAGCAGCACTTAGACAAGGTTTCTCTGAAACTCAGGAGAGCACAGGCTCACTGGTTAAGTGAGCTACACTTTGTATGGAGAGCAGTTTTAAGAGTGATGCAACTCCACAAGCTGTCACTGATCAAAGTTTGGAAATACACGTTTGAATAAACTGACTCGTAATGTTCCCACTGTGGGATATTAGCTGTAGTGTGACTGAGGTTGACAGTATTCACCTTCCATGCTAAGAGAAGGACGTTCATGATGGCCAAGAGCGGACAAGGGCCGTTCTCGTTCTGAGTAATGATCGGAGTATTCTCCTCTTTCCATCTGATCCACTTGATGTGATAAATAGACTGGCCGGCGCCTCGGTCCTTGGTGACGGGCACTTTGGTCTCGTCCGTGCCGTACTCGTTCTGCAGGGCGAGGGCGAGACCCTTCTCTTCCAAACCCTCGCTGGTAGGCTCGGAGCTTGGACAGGAGTTAAGATTCGAGAACGATTCCAGCGAGTCGAAGCTACGGGATTCACCTGCGATGCTGTGGTCACTCTCACTCGGTGCACCCTCGGAAACGGCCGCTCGCTCGGAGGAAACCGAGACCCCCGCTCTGGCATTCCTCTCGTTAGTGTTTTCCGTAGCTAGCTGAGTGGGCTTTGACAGCTTGGCCTGTTCCACCGACACGGCGGGCGGAGTGGGCATAATCCTGGCCACTGGTGCTTCCAACGCTGGAAGCTCACTCTCCGTTGGCTTGTTTACTAACTTTGAGTGGCAGCCTGGTCATTTCCCGTAGCCGAGGGCGGGCTGTGCTCCATCCCGTTACTCAGCTGCTCCTCCGGCTCGGATATTAAGGTTCCCGACAAACCACTCGGCTGTGCGTTTTCGTCCTGAGGCGAACGCGAGTCGGTCATTTCTGACACGATATCTGATTTCTCTGTGGTCGAGACGGCATTAGCATGGCTAACAATTGTAGTACTACTGGCGTTGGAACTACTAACGTTAGTAACCAAAGTACTGAGAGACGGCTCTTTCTTCTTGCAAGCATCTATGTTTCCTTTCACGCCTTCCACGGCCGTTATGTCGCCACTCTCACCGGGAAGAGTCGTGCACAAAGAGCTACCCCAACATCCCGGTGAAGGTTTGCATTTTCTCCATTTTAAATTAGACATCGACGACAGCTTTTAGCAAGATTGGCAGCTTCGGTCTGTGCTCCAGCGACGCCATGACATCCCTGCTCCTCTGACGTCACCGGACAAGAAACGCCTATTCTACAGGCCATGGAAAATAAAATTAAAATCGGCCCAAAACACAACTGTGTGCAGAAATACGAAGAACAGTCAGACTAATTCTCTCCCAGGGTGCAAAAATCTTGTGAGTACCTGAGGAATTCACTTTGCAAATGGCACTCAATGGGCGTCATTATTATAAACAATCACCACCAGGAAAAAAAATGCCAGCCTAAATTAATGTATTGTTACATTTTGCATGGTAAATTCCATTCATATTATAAATATATGATTTGAACATAAATATTTTTTCTTTTGTTCATCAATTTAAACCAGTGACACTGCAGAGCTATTCCTAAAATTGCTGCTAACATCCATGTATGTCATACATGTAGTCTTGTGGTAACATTCCTTCTTGCGAAAAATAACTACGTAGGCCTGCTAGTTAGAGCGTGGTTATCGCAAATGAATCTGTTCAGAATCGTCCTGGCAGCAGAAAGGAGGCTGCAGTACTACAATACACCACACGAGGGCGAGCGCTGAATGATCTACTGCGACTGGTGGGCTAATTCAACAGGGCGTCCCATGGTGAGCCTACTGCAAGGGGTCTGCTAAATGTTCATATAACCTACCAATTTCCTTTTCATACAAGAGTATATATATAAATCAGTTGTCTTAGATAGTCTGTGGATAATTATATAAAAGTTGACATTAGTCCTCACACGTTGATGTAAATAAGCTATTGCCATGTAGCCTATCAACCTCAGCTAGTACAAGGCCCTACAAGTCTCTAAAATTTTAGAAATCATCACTCTGTCCATTACAATCAGATCAGCAGGCCTACAGTCATTTGTTTTGCCCTTGGGTCTGCAGTGGGGGCTTGACGCGGGTAAATGCAGCTTGTATACCTCAGAAACTTCACAAATGTATCCACTTCTTAATTTGGTTGACGTACCGAATTGTAATATTTCAAACCCCACTGTATTATCCACACAATTAATAACATTGCTATTGTTATGAATCTTCCATCATGCAACATGTTTGACGAGTCTTTTTAAACATCTACTACTACAGCATGTCGTGGCCCATACTGTGGTAACAGAATTCATTGTTTACCCTCCTCTGGTTTATACACCTGTGGTAGCCACTCACTGTGCAGCTGTCAAAGAAACGTATTCCAACCTCTAAAGTTTGACTAGGAAAGCACCATAACCCAAATGTGAACTGCTGCGCTGATGTGAAGTTCATAGTCAGATCTTGTTGTTCTTGGTGCTTCATGATGTTGACTGTGAAGTTTAGAGTTCAACATGACAGTTGAACTCAGATTCAGGTGGGCTAAGTAAACCTTGAAGGTTTAAAAAATATTATGGCTTAACTCCACATCATATCCACTACAGGCAGATGATCATGACTAAACAAATATGAAAGATAGAATTATTCAGATTTTAATAAGCTCAAGGTACATTTTGAGTGTGCACACATTCCAATAATGGTGCAATCAAGTGTTGATTTCAGAATATGGTTTGGTTAACCACTGAAATCCTAGATGCACAAGCAAGTTAAATTTTGATTTGGTGAAATTGTAATTCAGAATTGGATTTAGCAATAAAGACATACAGAAATCTTGGCTGTTTTAGCGCAGAACCACAGTGTGGTGATTAGTGTAAGGACGCTGAAAAGGTTGTGCAGAAAACTTAGTTTGTCAGAGGGAGAAATCATACAAACTGGAAGAAGTGGCCACATTCTTGCAAACTGAAATAGCTGGAAATGGCCAGTTGCAAGGATATTGATAGTTATACCTGCATGCAGTACAGAGAAGTTATGTTGTATCACAAAATACAATAAGACAATTGGTCGTTACTTGATTCTGAAGGTGTGGAGTAAAGGCGTGCGTGGTGTCTGAGGTGCCAACAATGTCACAGCAAAGGTCCCAATGCGCCCTGGCATATGGATGGGTACATAAACTAAAGCCACACGGCATTGCCATCAGTGTTTGCGCTGATGGTTTTAGTCGCTGTGTTGTGTGGATGGAGGCCCACATAACAATAAAGAATAAATACATAATATAAAGTTGATATTTCAACTTCATTCTAGTTATGGTAAAAATGGTTTTATCAGGCCCTAATACTCCATCGTATGTTTGACATCAGCCTGTGTAGCCAATTCAGTTTGTTAAAATAAAAGGCCTGAAGTTGGGTTTTAGCTGTCCTTCACACAGGTAGATCAGTTGGGTTTTAGCTGTCCTTCACACAGGTAGATCAGTTGGGTTTTAGCTGTCCTTCACACAGGTAGATCTTGGCCTGCAGTTTTGACTGTTAGACTTTGATTCCTACCCACAGGACTAGTGTATTGGGAAGATACTCATCTAATTGACGTTGATTGGCATCAGTGTAAATTGTCTTCACCAATCATAAAAACCAGACTCAGTCATCAAAATGTTTTTCATTTCAAGTGCAACAAATCAAAAAACTATTTTGTTTCAAATTTTTGGCCTTGTTGTGGAAAGCAATACTATTACATAGGTAAGTGCTTGGCCTTGTCGTGGAGAGCAATACTATTGCATAGACCTATTGTTATGTAACCACTAGATGACAGTATAAGACAAGCAGTTGCTTCTTCGTTAGTCTGCACAGACTACGCAGCCACGGCCAAATTTGGTGGAAGTACTACAGATCAAAACTGCTCAAAAATGGTTTTCTCCCTGAAAAAGTGATGCATTCCTCTTATAGAGCTGCATGTCCAACTCCAACCATGTTTTTGGGAGACCTGTGCAATATACAACACAGCAAACACACATTCAAAGTAAATATGCTGTACTTTACTGCATAGTTTTCAAATGTACACAATGGTTGGAGTAAAATTTCATGAAAACTGTGTTTTGCCCATGGAGGACACGTCATGTTGGGAGTAATCCCTGGGGACACAAATAATTGAGATGCTATGAGCCTATGGGGCCACATGACCTCAAAACTTCATAAGACGGAGTGTTTCAGCGTTTCAGAAATCATTGAGGGAAATTTGGTCACAGGAAAAGATTTTTTACTTTTTTTGCCTCTCTTTTTCAGTGCAAGAATCCATGTCATGTTGTGTTTATGAAGTAATTTAAAATTTGATATTCAAATGGATATTAACACAATCCCTTACCGGTAGAAGTTCTTCATTATTTGTCATTGTGATTCCTTTCTTAGTAATTTGTTTTCAGGATTGTTGTTGTGTTCAATAAATCTGAGATAAATGCAATTTGATAAAATTGCAAAGAGATTTGCAATTGTGATTTTTGTGTTTTTTTGTTTTCTTTGCTTGGTTCTCCTTAAATTATTTCCATCTTTGCTCAACCCACCACGGCACACTTACCTTTCACACATGGGTTAATATCCAGCTTTGATTATAAGGAATTGTTCATGTTTTTTAACGGTTTTAATGGTAAAGTTATGGTTAGTGGTTAATGGTAAAGTTAGGGTTAGTGGTTAATGGTTTTAATGGTAAAGTTAGGGTTAGTGGTTAATGGTTTTAATGGTAAAGTTATGGTTAGTGGTTAATGGTAAAGTTATGGTTAGTGGTTAATGGTTTTAATGGTAAAGTTAGGGTTAGTGGTTAATGGTTTTAATGGTAAAGTTAGGGTTAGTGGTTAATGGTAAAGTTATGGTTAGTGGTTAATGGTTTTAATGGTAAAGTTAGGGTTAGTGGTTAATGGTAAAGTTATGGTTAGTGGTTAATGGTTTTAATGGTTAAAGTTAGGGTTAGTGGTTAATGGTTTTAATGGTAAAGTTAGGGTTAGTGGTTAATGGTAAAGTTATGGTTAGTGGTTAATGGTTTTAATGGTAAAGTTAGGGTTAGTGGTTAATGGTTTTAATGGTAAAGTTATGGTTAGTGGTTAATGGTTAAAGTTAGGGTTAGTTTTACAGGCAAGAAGGAAAATGCTCCAAATACAAATTATAATAGGTCTATTAAAAAATGGGTTTATACTTGGTACAAGAAATGTGTGTCCATGGTATTGGCCTAGTAATATCAATGGATGAAATTCCCATCTCCCTATCAAATCTGATTCCTTTAAACAATTCACAAAAGCTAACAACATCAATCAAGTGGATTTATATTGTGCCTTTCAAGATAACGAAAGTTTGATGTGAGATGGAGGGAGGGGATGAGAGACCAAAGGTCTCGCTGAGAAAGTGTGTTTTAAGGTGTGTTATTATAGGGGAGAAACAGAGGGCCATGTTTCACTGGCATAGGCCAGCCGACCAATTGCAGGCTAGTTAGAGCACCATTGGCCTGTGCCATTGGCCCGCATGGAGGATAAATATTACATCTCCTCTATTGGTCAGGACTCTTTTTTCACTCTACCTGTACTCTCTCTACCTTCTCTACCCTCTCCTCTCTCCTTTTCTTCATTTCTCTCTACCTTCTCTCTGTCTCTCTTGACTCCGTTTTCTTTTCTCTACTTCTACACTACCTTCTCTCTCTCTCTCTCTCTGTCTGTCTCTCTTATTGGCTTTATTTTTTTTACATTCTTGGTTTATTCTTGTTTTGGGTTATCTGGTTATCTCATTTGTTTATGTTTCATCAGATTAAATGCAGAGTAAAACCAGCAGTGTGGAGCTCTAGCTCACTCCTGCTCAACCCCCCGTCTGTGGTGCTGCAAAGTGTTGGTTCTAGTCCAGGCCAGTGCAGGTTTAACTTATCGCTGTGCTCCTCGCAGTGGCTCTTGTTTTCTTAATAGATGAGCTGGTGCAGTGCCCCTACAAACAATGTTTTCTTAATAGATGAGCTGGTGCAGTGCCCCTACAAACAATGTTTTCTTAATAGATGAGCTGGTGCAGTGCCCCTACAAACAATGTTTTCTTAATAGATGAGCTGGTGCAGTGCCCCTACAAACAATGTTTTCCAAGAAACTTGTAGCCCAGTTACATCTATACAGGTAGATCCGTACTGAATGAATCAGTGATGATGATATAGATCCAGGACCATGGAGTTAGTGGAGACTTACAAAGAGTTTAATAATGAAAAGGAGTTAGTGGAGACTTGCAAAGAGTTTAGTAATGAAATGGCATGTTTGGGATGCAGATAATGAAACAGTTTGTGTCATTAACTATATTATTCATAGGTATGCCGTTAATAAACATCACTGGCTGTGCACACAGGGGGCAGAAGATTCTAAGCTACATTACAAAGTTGTTGGCTGTTGTAACCTGAATTTTGCATGGTTTGTGTCCTGTTGGTGACATTGTAATGATGTATAACTTTGGTGTTTGTGTCCTGTTGGTGACATTGTAATGATATATAACTTTGGTGTTTGTGTGCTGCTGGTGACATTGTAATAATATATAACTTTGGAGCTCAGTATGTTGTTTGTGTTTCTTTTGCTTTAATACTTGAAGAATAAAACCATATGTGGCCAATAAGTCTGTTAGCATGTACAATGTGTTTGAAATGTACGCTATCAATTTCTATGCAGACTACACCTGCAGCTAGAGTCCCTGTTTTACTGGGATTGTCCTTATTTTTGGTCATCTGTCCCAGATCAACATTAAGGACTATTCAATGACTTTTTTCCTTGCCAACCCACTCGAGATATGCATATTTAATGCACTTGACTGGCGTTATTGAACTGAAGAAAATACCTTTTCTGATTAGAAAATACTGCGAGACGCAATGCAATGGCACGTCCTCTCCTTCGATGCAATGGCACGTCCTCTCCTTCGATGCAATGGCACGTCCTCTCCTTCGATGCAATGGCACGTCCTCTCCTTCAATGCAATGGCACGTCCTCTCCTTCAGTGCAGTGGCACGTCCTCTCCTTCAATGCAATGGCACGTCTTCTCCTTCAATGCAGTGGCACATCCTCTCCTTCAATGCAATGGCACGTCCTCTCCTTCAATGCAGTGACACGTCCTCTCCTTCAATGCAATGGCACGTCCTCTCCTTCAATGCAGTGGCACGTCCTCTCCTTCAATGCAATGGCACGTCCTCTCCTTCATTGCGTGCATCTTGAGCAGCATTGGTCATTCGGCTATGAACAATTTAATGCAACAAAATATATTTCCGAAATGAATCCAATTTGTAGCCTATTGTTTGGTTGGTTTGGATGTAGTAACAATTACCCTTTACTGTCGTGAATCTAAACAGTCAATTATTAGGATACGGCAGGACAACATTAGGAGCATAATGATTAAATGCACACGAACTGCGGAGGCCACAGGGGCCATGTCTGTCTGTCTGTGTGATAGAATTATGAATGTTTTTTTTTTAAAGATCCCTCTTTAATAGCAAATTTAATAGAATCAAGTATCAATGGGCCAACAATCTACCAAACTTCAAGATACAATTCAGGCGGAATTCCATCTACGCCTGGAGACTGGAGACTTCCCCCTCCGAAGTGATTATTATTATTATTATTATTATTATTATTATTATTATTATTATTAACAGCAGCAGCAGCAGTAGTAATAGTAGTAATAATGGTAAGATTTACAATAAACATTAAATGTGTCACTTTTTGTTTGATTGTTTTGCACCTCTGTCAATTCCAGTGTATCTTAGTGTTTTCCATTGTGTCTTTCTGTCCGGACTGTAAATATCACAGACTCTGTCAAATGTGATTTGAAATGTTATTAAACTGTTACCATTTCTTAATGTGTGATGCTGTAATCTGGTTCCTGATATTTGTTTATGCTTATTGTATTTGGCAGTTGTTTTTTTTATCCAAAGCGACTTACAAAATATAAACTAATATGAACACTACTGGCAAAAATAATAAAAACATCAATTAAGCATATCTGTTATTAGTAATACTGACAGAAAGCAGCCATGAAATCACAATTACAGTAAAATATCTACAGATACAAAATATGAATTTAAAAACATTGACCCAGAGATAAACAGAGGCAGAGATTTTGCATATTTCATTGCACGCATGCACCATTTGAATCTCTCCTTCACATCAGTCCTCTCAGCAGTCACACTGATGTACACACAGTACTGCTGTATGGTCTTACTGAGTTTTCTCATGTTTCAATATGCACACAAATACTCACACAAGGTCTTCGGTAATCCACAGGAAAACTTTGGTACTTGAATGTAATTGCAGAAGAAAGCCAACAAAAAGTCAGCAATAGAAGAGTTACATGTGTCATATGTAGGATAGTTCATATAGAGTTACATGTGTCACATGTAGGATAGTTCATATAGAGTTACATGTGACACATGTAGAATAGTTCATAGAGTTACATGTGTCACATGTAGGACAGTTCATAGAGTTACATGTGTCACATGTAGGATAGTTCATAGAGTTACATGTGTCACATGTAGGATAGTTCATAGAGTTACATGTGTCACATGTAGGATAGTTCATAGAGAGTTACATGTGTCACATGTAGGATAGTTCATAGAGTTACATGTGTCACATGTAGGATAGTTCATAGAGTTACATGTGTCACATGTAGGATAGTTCATATAGAGTTACATGTGTCACATGTAGGATAGTTCATAGAGTTACATGTGTCACATGTAGGATAGTTCATAGAGTTACATGTGACACATGTAGGACAGTTCATAGAGTTACATGTGTCACATGTAGGATAGTTCATATAGAGTTACATGTGTCACATGTAGGACAGTTCATATAGAGTTACATGTGTCACATGTAGGATAGTTCATAGAGTTACATGTGTCACATGTAGGATAGTTCATATAGAGTTACATGTGTCACATGTAGGATAGTTCATATAGAGTTACATGTGTCACATGTAGGACAGTTCATATAGAGTTACATGTGTCACATGTAGGATAGTTCATAGAGTTACATGTGTCACATGTAGGACAGTTCATAGAGTTACATGTGTCACATGTAGGATAGTTCATAGAGTTACATGTGTCACATGTAGGATAGTTCATATAGAGTTACATGTGTCACATGTAGGACAGTTCATATAGAGTTACATGTGTCACATGTAGGATAGTTCATAGAGAGTTACATGTGTCACATGTAGGATAGTTCATATAGAGTTACATGTGTCACATGTAGGACAGTTCATATAGAGTTACATGTGTCACATGTAGGATAGTTCATAGAGTTACATGTGTCACATGTAGGAGAGTTCATAGAGTTACATGTGTCACATGTAGGACAGTTCATAGAGTTACATGTGTCACATGTAGGACAGTTCATAGAGTTACATGTGTCACATGTAGGATAGTTCATAGAGTTACATGTGTCACATGTAGGATAGTTCATATAGAGTTACATGTGTCACATGTAGGAGAGTTCATAGAGTTACATGTGTCACTAGTTCATAGAGACTTCTGAGTACAAATTCTCTACTTGCGTAGCTCTTACAAGCACCAAACCTCCCATTGTTCATAACCATATTCTCAAGGCTTTAACAGAGGGCCTTGGCAATATATCATTCATAACCGAGGTACATTAGATTTTATACTAAAAACATTTTCTGATTTTTGTAGTAATAAAAAGTGATATCCAAAAAGTGAAATGTGATGATATTATAAATGTGATGATAATATAACTATTACTTATTGTTTAGAAATCGTTGCAAATTAGCGCATATTTAAGTGGATAATACTTGATTTGCATCTTCAAATATACAACTTCAGAACGCTGTCAATACAAAAAACCTTTAGCCTTAATGTGACACTTTGGGACTGGCACTGGGACACTTTCATGGACATACCTTTAGTTACATGTTTTATCCTATTCACCTGTAGCACCTTGCCTTAATACCTCATTTGCATATTTAAACATAACATTTCAGAAACATGCAGTACAAAAATCTTAGTCTTAATGTGGGTAAACAATTGGGAACTTTCAAAATGATACCTTGAAGTTAATTTTTTTACCCTGTTTACTTGTATTGCAACGCCTATGCTATTTTCCAAACCCATGATAGCATCAGTAATGACTTCTGAAAATGAGGAATGAAATATTTTTTGATTCGTTATGTTATGACGCTTACAACATATGTACAGTTTTATGAACAAACTGAACTAACACAATTATCCAGACATAATGACCTGGACTAATAACACAAGAGTGAATCCCAGGAGTGTTCAGCCATACTTTGTGCAGGGCAACAGCATTTTCAGTTCATCTGGATCTACCAGTCAATCTTCTACTGCCCTCTTGTGGTGACTCAGTACTACAGCAGCATCTTTTGTTCCCAATGATATAAACAGCTACAACTTACAACTTACTGATGAAAGCAGACTGACAGCTGCATTTCTTTGCGTGATCTGTAAGCATCCTGTTAGAGAGTGCATATAGATCTAATTTTATTAGATTATAAAAAACTGGTGCATGACTGTGCGGTTGGCTGATACACAGTTAAAGGCATATCAGGCAAGACTGTGTTTTTTTTTACCTCCCATAATCGGCAGTTAAAAAAAAGGCATCAGCATTGTACATTCTGACTAATTCATGTGAATTTGTTTGTAAACCACAGAATAGGAATCAGCGATGATCATTTTTGTGTGATTTTTCACTTTCATCAGTGTCAGCTTAGTTTTCACCGCCTAACCGTTTCAGATCCTGCAAATGTAGTACCCACAGAATCTATACTACATGAGCCTGAGAGAGCCTTCCTTTAGCTTATAACGAGCCATTTAATCATCACCTGAGTGAGACGAGGACAGGAGACTCAGGAGTGAAGCTGTTCTGCCCTCTACCGCAACACTCACACTGCACACTAAAAAAAACTCAAGTGGGTGGTGACCTTTTTCTTATTTAAAGTCCTGACTATATTAACTAATCTCTCAGAAATAAAGGAAGTACACTCTCTATGTTTCACTTACTGACTGAAATGATATGTAATGGAAATGAATGAAAATATTTGTTTTGTTCATATGAGGCCTAATAGTGTGGGCACTCACCACTCAGTAGAATGGTTAGGTGGGCTAATGATTCATTTATCAAATATAACAACTATCTGATTTATTAGGAAGGGGATACTTTCCAGTAGCCATCCAACCACTGGCAGCTGAAGAGTTAGAGTATTTTCAAACAATACATTTTCTGCCAGCCTCCCTCCTCTGCCCTACTGCCTCCCAGCCTACAGGCTTAATGCCAGTAGTGTAACAGACAAAGGCTGTGCTGCCCTGACCTCAGCTCTCAGTTCAACACCTCACAGCTGATAGAGTTGAATCTGAGTGGGAAAACTCAGGAGCAAAGCACATCTGTGGTTTAAAGCACCATGGAGTTTTTGGTGTGAAACTCATAGAGTAGCTATCTAAAACGTGCACAAAACCTTGCAAACAATTTCCAGAACATTACTGTGACTTCTAAGATGCTAAATTGCGTTTGGTGGTAAGGCAGCAATACCATGCTGTAAAGCTCTGCACAGTGCATTTCCTGGATGGCTGGTGAGACAACACTTGTGTTTATACATCCTTCATATGACTATGCCACCCAAATTAAACAGGAGATGGAAACTGAAGCCTATATGACATAGGACCTCTTGTGACAAAAAAGTTACAATGTCATTACTTTAACATCTTTATAGTTAAAGAACTTGAACGTGTGAAGTAGGCTGGTTCAGATTTTTGTGAGATCCTGAATCACTGTTTAGACCCAGATAAAATCTTGGTAATAGGCCTAGCCTATAGAGTTACTTAGTTGTGATAAATGAAACAAATAAATAGCCTTGGCAAATAATAGCCACAACAGTCAGAGGTCGAAATGGGCATGTGATTATGGAAAGGATTTATTTGAAAAGATTCACAAAAGTAGGCAAGTTGTCTTCTTGAAGTGAAAGTGAATGTGAACTAGTTCTCAGTTGAAATGGAGGACGTGAATTATTTTTTCGTGTATGAAATAAAACTAGCTGAAGTGAGGTGTGCACAATAGTGCTTAGATTTCTGTGAATCACAAACGCGTAGACTTTGGAAGGTAGTTTATCTCCACCTATTTCCGTCATCAATTCTATGCGATTTTACTGTTCTTTCAACAAGCAGCCATCTTGTCGTCGGATCGAAAGTGAAAGAAATTCTGCCCGACTTCACGCTAGAGCAGGACGCACGAAGACAAGAAGATTAACAAAGTGAATGTAACCTTATAAACCGGGTTACATAATATTATGGTAAGTGACTGCTTCATAGAATATAGTTGCATATTGATGCTGCTGGTCATACAGATGTAGGTCTGTGAGATACGCACTCAGGCAAGTTTGTCTAGGCTACGACCATCGTGATACCGTTATATGTGGGACGTCTTGGCAAGGCAAGCTGAAAAAAATATCATTCAAGCATCAGGAAAGCATTTTGACAAATTCTTTGTGATTTAGGGCGCATCCCTTTTTAGAGAGATTACACATCAACGAAGATCCAACAAATCATGGTTAAATATGTGTTTTGCTTTCTCTTTTCTTGTGGACTGTGATAGAACTTAAGCTACGCACATCGTGTACAAACTGCAAGCTACGCTAGGGTGTGGTGTAGCATTGACTGGTCACTGTCTACATTTGGTGTGGTAAAAATGTCATTCTATTCGTAGAGATTCCCCATTCAAACTAACCGAGCAACGCCATACGAGCGACAGAAACAGATAGAGTGACAAATGTTCTACTAAGAAAGTCGCACAACATTCGTTGCACAGCACTGCGTCGCATCGCATACAGTAAAGATATTCCAATTAAAAACTAAAAGCACTCGGAGAGCGCAGACCTCCGCAGAGTGATTGTATAATTTGAGGTACATTCAATGTCTGTTTATGTTAGTGACATTTATCAATTTCTTCAGAATAAATGATGTATTAAGTATCAACAAAAATGTTTAATGATAACACATTAACATAGTGAGTAGGCCGACACTATGCCTCTTTCAGCTAAATATTTGTCATCATATCCCTAAAGGAGCAGTTTATGCCACGTTTTGCTGTCAAATTAAATTAATAGGAACATTTAGCCTAAATAAATCAATCACAGACAGACAGACAAACCAACGCCAACAAAAACATAACTTCCTTGGTGGGAGTAAGAAAGTAATCAAACTGATCTTGCCGCCTACATTTGGTCACATGGCTTGCTTTTGCACTGTGTAACTGCAAGCGAGCACAGGTTGTCATGTAGCATTGACTGTTCCCTCTCTACATTGGGTCCGTTAAATATGCCGTTCTAGTCAGAAAGATTCCCTATTAAACTTGCTGAGCAACTCAACCTGCACGACAGAAATAGAAACTAGACTAGTCCTTGAGCCAGACCCCCAAATTCACCCCCCTTTTGTAAGGGCAGTAAGTCTCAGGTGTATTTTGGCCAGGTGTGCCACCTTAGAGTAAGAATATACGTGACAGCATTGCATTCAGGGTAGCTTTTTGTGTTTTATCTGCCTATTTATGTCCATTGTAAACCTATGGAGGGTTTTATAAAAGGTTGATGGGGCAAAAAAATTAACTACTAGATATCCACACAAAACTTCCTCAGCTGATTATAGACATTAAGGCAACATTTTTTTATATTGCAAGTTTTCTGAAATACCATGTATAAATATGTAAATGAGGCATCATACATTTAAATATGCAGTAATCTAAACTTTGGCCTGTACTGGAAGGGTAAACAAGTTAAACAGTGTAACCTATATATTTTCTAAAAGGCTACGCCCTGCAGATGTGATTTAGTATGCACTGAGTCAAGTCCCACCTTCTCCCACACCATGGACAATGCATAATCCTCTATAGTTGAAATGCATTGATTCTTAATGTACACCCATGGGGCGGTGCATCCCAAAATTGTCCATTGGTAGATGTGCACTGTGAGCCCCCCTAGCCCATGGCCTAAAATGTATGCAAATTATTATATATTTCAGTGGATAATAGCTAATATAGCATTTGCATGTATGTAAAAGTATTGCCCGGCACCTTTAGGCTACTTCTTGTCAGAGCTTCCCATATGGAAAACCCCTGATGAAAGATTTTAGCTGTCCTAATAAAATATTGTCAGGACCATACAAGTCCCTATACATAAGCCTATAAGTATGCCCAACACCATAAGCCCCCATGTATCATTTGTATAATCCAGCTGTTTTTTCTATGTGGCATCCCATAATAACAGGCCAGCAATTACAAACTAGATTTGCAATTCCCAGGAATTACACAGAGCATGCAAATGTCTAAAAAGTTTTTTCAGTGTGGAATTTTTGTGCACGAATATCTGATAAGGCAAAGTAAGTTTGTTTATATAGTGCATTTCATACACAGAGGCAATTCAATGTGCTTCACAAAGATAAAGGCAAAGAACCGTGAATAATAGACAATAAAATGATTTGAGAACGAGCGACACCATCTTTCCGCGGAAAAGAGCAGAATTCAAACCCCCGTCGGACTAATATGCACATGTTACAAATGCGTTTAACACCCGAACACAGAGACCGGCAATCTCAAGAGCTGATTCTGAGTCAAACTTCACTGACCCAGTCAGTGGAAACAGTTGGCGTAACAGCTAGGTCACCTGACAGTAAGTTGTGCAATTATGGGTTTCAATGTTAGAACAACTAAACACATTCAATCACTGGAACAAGTAAGCCTTGTGTTAATTCCAAAGCAACCACAACCAGCTACTGTATATCAGTGAGCCCACTTTACCAGACAAACTGTGACACCCCGTATCACTGTGGAACCACCTTTTCTGCTCTTGGAACCTCAAACCCACGTTGGACCAAATCTGTACACGTTACAAACAGACAAGGCAGTTCAATGTGCTTTCAAAGATATGCTTGCTATGCTAGTCCCAAGTGGAATTATGTCAGTTGTCATGTTGGTTTCTAGGTCATCCTTGTTGAAGTGCTTGCAACAGTGCGAAACTGGGCAAGTCCAAAAAAAAAAAAAAAATTCAGCATGGTAGTCAACATGGATAAGCAGAGGAAGCCGTGAACAGAAGCTCACACAAGCTCACACAATTATTGTGCATAATTATGTGCATTGTTTGCATTAGAAAGCATTCTTTGACATGCGTAGAAGTAACAGTAATGCTATACATGCTTTAGAATGCACACCACTGAATAATGGCAATATTAATGTAGGACAAATGGTAGGACAAAAAGGTAGATTGTAAGACACAGCCTGTGACCGTTTGTTGTTTATCGATTACACTTGACAATTTGTTGAAGTTGGTTAGACGCAGCTATTTTTAATTTTTTTTTTATTTGCTAACAAGCTTTTTCTGCTCTTTAGCCTAATTTTCAAATCTCTACATCCGTTTTAGTCATACAGTTGACTCTGGCTGTTTTCACACTATATGCAGTCAATGAATGCATTTCTAGAATGCTTACATTTGCAAATGCTTACACACAGTGTGCCAGAAATTGAAATATATTAATAAGTTATAAGAATAATAAATAGGTTTTATATAGCGCTTTTCTGAACACTCAAAGACACTTTACATAGAGATACATGCATGTATGGACATGCAAAGACATATACAAACAAATAGAAAGGTTTAACAGAGGTAGGAAAAACAGCAGGACAAAACAGATCAGGAGGGAGGGAGGGTGGGCGGTGCAGGGAGATGGCATGTCAGCAGTTGTATGCAGTCTTGAAGAGGTGGGTTTTGAGATGGTGTTTGAAGGACAGCAATGAATCGGAGTTTCAGATGGCCAGGGGGAGGGAGTTCCAGAGGGTGGCGGCAGCAATGGTGAAGGCTCTGTCACCCAGAGTGCGGTATTTGGTATTGGTGATGGGAGTGAGGAGGTTGGCGTCAGCAGAGCGTAGTCGGCGGGTTGGAGAGTGGCGATGGAGGAGGTCTGTCAAGTATAAGGGTGCAAGGTTGTTGAGGGCTTTGTAGGCGATGAGGAGGATCTTGAATTGTATGCGTTGTTTTATGGGAAGCCAGTGAAGTTGATGGAGGATGGGGGTGATGTGTTCTCTGGAGCGAAAGCGAGTGAGCAGTCGGGCAGCAGAGTTCTGAACATATTGCAGTTTTTGCAGAACAGTGGAGGGGAGGCCAAATAAGATGCTATTGCAGTAGTCGAGTCTGGAGGTGATGAAGACGTGGATCAGTGTTTCTGCAGCTGAGGGGGAGAGAGTGGGTTGGAGGCGTGCTATGTTGCGGAGGTGGAAGAAGGATGTTTTGGTGACGTGGTTGATGTGTGACTTAAAGGAGAGTGCAGGGTCCATGTAGATTACAAGGTTTTTTATGAGGGGGGAGGGAGTGACAGAGTGACCGTCGATGAAGAGAGAGAAGTTTTTGGAGGTGGGGAGGATGGATTTTGGGCCGAAGATGATCAATTCAGTCTTGTTGCTGTTCAGTTTGAGGAAGTTGTGGTTCATCCAGGATTTAATATCAGTGATATCAGTAATATCAGTGTAGAATGGTGGTGGTGTGGGATCTGTGATGGTTGACGGTGATGTTGTGGAATCTTCCAGACAAATATGAATTGAACCAGGAGAGGGCAAAGCCAGTGATGCCTATGGATTTCAGACGGTTTAGGAGAATGGAATGGTTAACTGTGTCGAAGGCGGCGCTGAGGTCAAGAAGGAGGAGGATGGTAAGTGAGCCAGAGTCTGAGGCAAGCAGTAGGTTGTTTGTGACTTTGAGGAGAGCCGTTTCGGTGCTATGGTGGGTTCGGAAGCCAGACTGGAACGTTTCATATAGTTTGTTGGAGAGGAGGTATTTCTTGAGTTGTGTAGCGATGACCCTTTCCAGTAATTTTGAGAGGAATGTTAGGTTGGAGATGGGTCTGAAATTGTTAAGGTCATCAGAGTCAAGGCCAGGTTTTTTAAGGAGAGGGGTGATGGCAGCAAGCTTGAGAGGTGGGGGTCTGTGCCAAAGGTAAAGGAGGAGTTGATGATGTCTGTGATGAGTGGGGCGAGGGAGGTGAAACAGGCTTTGACGAGTGCAGATGGCATAGGGTCCAGGGGGGAGGTGGATGATTTCATGGTGGCGAGTATTTTGGACAGGTCAGCTGAGGTTATAGATGAAAAGGTGGAAAGCTGGTGACCAGAGGATGAATAAAGTATGGGTTCTGGGACCGGGGTAGTGGCAGAAAAGGATGCAAGCTAGTTGTGGATGCAGCCATCAATCCACAATGATTCACTGCATGAATGACCCATGCAGTGATTCACTGCATGGGTCATTCATAGTGCATGAATTTATAGTTTGTGGTAGATAGACAAAAGACCAGTCTTATTACTAAAACACAGCACATTTGAGAAATGCTGCGAAGTGTTCAAGTATTCAAGCCTGTCTCCTTTTAATTGTAGCCTGTGCCCTTCACATTGAACTTTATTCTTATTATAACATTTTCCTGTATTGTACCAGTAATATTTAGCCTGAGAAGCCAGTCTATACTAACAAAATGTATAGTCAGGCCATGACTGATAGACTGGGCCTAATCAGTGAGGCAGAATCAGCGGTGGTCTTTCAGACTGTCTCTGCGCGCTAATAAACTTCTGCTAGGGTTTGTTTAGGTGATTCTCTATGAGGACAGAGCGATATGATTAGTCTGACCGAACCTTGGAAGAAGACCTACTGAGGCCCTATATCCCATGGCTATACATACCGGCTGAGCAAAACTATTTGTCATCGCTAGGGTACGTCTAGATTTCCAGGCTAAGTTATATCTTAGTACTTGAGTGGTCCTTTCAGCCTGGAAAGTTTGGTAACCTTGATTAACATACCATTATACTGTTATAAACAGGGGTGCACATAACTTTTTCAGTGCGTTGCTCAGGTGAGTACCAGGAGATAGTGTTTGGTACTCACTCCATATGTGGCGTAGTCTTGATATTTTTAACTGTTTCATACCCCCATGCAGACCATATGATATCATGAAACTTACCCATTTTCACAAAGGAGATCCCATTTCCTTCACACAGCTTCCTTAGTACAGCAGTGTTTTTGCACCAGCTTTTGTAAATAAAACTGCAGCAGCTTGACCAGAGTGATTAAATGTCTCACAGTAAGGAACATTGCGATCAGCTGATTTTGCGCAAGTGTGTGTGTGCATTGCACAAAATGTGCACAAGAGAGCTCCAACCGCAGTAAGTTGCCGTAGTTTTGGTACAACGCTGTTGTGCATACCAACGTTTCGGAGCACATTAAGTGTGTTTACATGCACCGTTTTAATCCCATTATTGGCTGCATCGGATTCAAAATACTTCATGTATCCAAACCATCTGATCGGATTCAACTTGATCGGATTGAAATTTCAGTCGGATTCAGAGAGGTGGCATACACCTTTTGATAAACAGATTAATGGCCATGTAAATAATGCATCATCGGATTTATGGACTAGATTTTCCTGTTTGCACATGTGTAGGGATAAATGCATGAGGAAGCAATTATATGCATGAATTGCTTAAAAGTACTAGCGGCACCACAAAGTTATAGAAATGACCACAGACGAGTTTGTATTTTCGCTTATCTTCCCATACAAACCTAGCTAGCATGCTAGAAAGTAACTTACATACTTCCATATGCTGCTAATGTGGTATTAACTGGCTGCTACCTTGCTAACAGTAGCATTAGCTAGCAAAATGGGTGAAAGTGAACGTAATTGTGATGATAATGTAAGCTGCTGTCTCCTAACCTTAATGGAGCACAATACAGACCTTGTATATCAAGTTCATCAAGTTTATTTGTTACAAAGTTAATTTATGAACATCTTTTAATCCAGTCCTAAGTCTTGGTCCTGGAAAAGTCTCACAAGTCCGTCTATTACGGCCTGTGTGTTTCGGTCAGCACCCAGTTCAATCACTCCAGGAAAGTCTGAGGTAAACTTTCTGTTTCTGGACACAGACACAATGTAAATTTCTTGCTCAATTTTTGTGATGTCCTCAGATCCATCAATAAGCAGCCCCCAGATTCAACAGACTGCAACTTGGCTCGTAACTCCCTGCTGATGCAGTCAGCAATGCACAGATCATGCAGTTCATAAATAGGCCCAAATGAAATTTGTTCTTTTGAGTTCTGTTCTCACCCATTAGCATGTGAGCACATGCTTTCAAAATATCTTCTGTATGAAAAGTTGTTTGGGGTCATCAAGTACCAAATGTTCTTGTTCTTTTTCCTACTAAACAACAAGGCTAAGGGTTTCCAGCTTTCCACTAAGTTCAGTCTGCTTTAATAATTATGCTTTAATGTTCTTCTGTTGAATTTAGCCAAAACTATGTTGTCAGACTTAGACCACATTTGTGCATCACTTTCATCTGAAATTAGTTTAAGAGTTGATGTGACCATCATATAACATCTCTTTCTCTCTCTGACTCTTTATATGTATATGTGTTTCATTTGGCAGAACATGACCTCTGACTTTAAAGTGCAGATGCATGCATGTTGATTGTGTTGACTAAAATGAACGAAAAGAATTGGGTGCTCTGCTCACAAACCTTCTCTTAAGTCAAGACTTATTAATCATTAACCTGTCTTGTGTCAAGTGACTTTTGAAACTGTACTCATTACTGTACTCTGTATTCCTCGGCGAATTCCACAGGCATATGACCTGATTGATGCAGGAAATTTTGCTCACTCGCTTGTGAACTTGAAGCCTAATTCATGCAGTTCAATTCAAACATTGTTTAAAAAGGTTCAATATAATTTATCATAACAATTTTTTTTTAATTTAGTTTAATAAGTATTGTATGTCCTGCTCCAAATGTACTGGATAGCCAGACACCATTGTAGCATTATAGCATTATGAGCAAAGGCCTCCAGTTTTGTCTGGTGTTGGGTTTGTGTTCGGCAACTGCAATCTTCAAATCCTACTGATTTTCTCTGGGGTTCATATCTGACAGCAACACAAGAATCTTCCAGGACAACTTCAGAAATCAACTTTTTTTAACAGGCTATTCAAGTGACTCGACTGACTCACATACCAGGATCAATTTAGTGAGTGACTCAGAAGTATATGGCCTATTCTTGGGATCAATAGGCCTCATTCACTTCTTGGAACAGATCATTTGTGTGTAACTCCTTTTTTTGGTCATGCAAAATGCATTTACAGTACTGTATTGCAGCATAGGCAACGGAATAATCCCCGTGGTGGGTGGGGCAAAACGTGTGTCTGTGTGATGACCAATGCCACCAGCTAGTGCTGTGACATTTTAATTCTAGTGTCAAATTGACAGAATGTTCCTGAATGTCCTTCTACTACTATGTTAAATGGGGAGTGATGTATTATTGGGTGCAGAACTGGGATGATGCATCGATGTAGTCGATTTAATCAACTACAAAAATTAGTTGATGCAAAAAATTTCTGTCAATGCGTCAGTATCAAACAATTGATAAGTTTTACAAACTTACAAAAAACTTTTACAATTATTAAGTTTTACAAAATGCACCTACCTAGCTGAAAGTGTTCTATGGTTTTGCCAAAAAAGAGATTAGTGTTCAGGCATTCAAGAATTTTATTCAGAGAATAAGGTTTAGTGTTTTAGCAGCTGTGAAAAACTGTAAGCAAAGCCTGCATGTGATGTAGGAAAGGGCTCAGAAAGGGTGCAACTGAGCCCTCACGCACTTCAGATATTGAGAGCAGGACACCACTCACAAACCTAGCGTGAACATGCATTTAAGTCTGTGAGTCAGTAGGGCCGAACATTGAGACTGGGCCATTATTGTCTGCACCCATAGATGTGCGGTACACAGATGTCACAACCAGTCGCTCAGTAGCGTTGTAAAACTTGGCTTCTGTTAAGCATTCAGTCCCTTCTAAGTCATTCACTGATCCGGGTATACAGTATGTCTCAGGAGAGTCACTTGAGTCAGTAGGCCTATCGCTCAGCTGAGTCAGCAGAGTTATGATCCTCCACTATTGCACTGGACACAGGATTGTGTAGAGTGGGTGTTTAACCTCTATTTTACCAGGAAGGTCATATTGAGATACATTACCTCTTCTAAGACCAATACCTCTTCCAGCTTCCCAGCATGCTATGCCTTATAGATTTATCATACCTATGAGAAACTGAACATGTTAACTATTTTTCTCTGACCTCCAGATAAAGATGTTTGTCATCACAGACTTTAAAATGACTGTGTGTGACTGCAGCCACTGCTGCCTCTGAGACAGGTCAGGAGAAGATAAGAGAGTCTCTGCATCAGATATGAGTGGCTCTAAGGAGCGCTCAGACTTTAAAAGGTGAGAGCTCCTTTATCACTGTATATGCAGTTGTTTTCTCCCTGTATCTGCATAAACAATATCTGTACACCCAAATGTCAAAAAAGTATAACAATTTGCCTCCTCTTTATTTTATAGGAAGAAATTGAATATCAGAGCTAATGTAAAAAGTATCATGTTATTGTGCATGATTTATTTTCAGTTTTGCTGTAGCGCACTGAACAGGCATAGTCAAAATGCCACTGTGTCCATGGCTGGATTTCCATCCAACTAGTTAATGCACAAATTAGGGCTGATGTTAAAATTTAAATTCTACTACTACTACTATTTATTATATTACTACTACAACTATTAATTTTCTTGCAAGTCTGCAGAGCAAGCAGAGTGAACAAGCAGCATTATTTGTAGGTTTTAGTTCAGTATACAGTTATGGTTATAAATGGGCTTATAAAGGTCTTACATCATATTAACCCGGATTGTAGTTCATCATTGTTATAAACAAGGCCTAGATTTAGGCATATGGCAGTAGAAAAATGCACAGCCAAATAGAACTTAATTCCCTCTTGACATGACCCATGTTCTCCTGAAAATGCAAAGTACAGAGTACATTACAGAGTTTTTTTTATCACAGTTATCACTTTCATTGCGTTGACTTGATGATTAACTACTGTTGTTATTTAGGAGAAAAAAGGGGCCCCTGTTGGTTACTACAAATACAAAGTAGAATTTGGGATCATCGTAAGACACAAAGGAAAAAACCTAATTTCAAGCCTGCTCTTCTGTATTTTTGTTCAGCTTTGGGGAAATTTAAAGAAAACTGAATAGTTTAAGCTCTTCCAACTAAGAGGCAGCACAAAAAACTAATGTAAATTCTCTAAGACTTTCTAATCTCATCCAGACATATGTAGCTTTGGAGAAAGTTTCTGAATGTGCCTCTACTTTGCTAAATTGTTAATGATTGTGACCTGTTATCATGAGTGAACCCGTGAGTTCATTCACTGTGATGGGGTATGACACCTATTGCTGTTTCTTTTCCTAAGTGGCATGGAGCAGAGATCAGGGTCACCTACTGAGAGCTGTTTGTCTATGAAGAGTGATGGATCAAAAGATTTTCCCATAAACTTCAGAGGAGAACAACAGCCTTCTGAACAAAGGTACACTGAGCTAGTTGTACAATTTGATTAGGGCGACAACTATCAATTGCTTGTATCGATTCTTTTTATCTGTCTTAAAAATTAATCTTATATGAAAAAGTAAAAAAAAATAAAAATATTGCTTAATATCTTAAGGATGACTGAAGGGAGGGGTGAGGTACCTCTTAGGTATTTTTGTTAAGCTTTTGGAAAATTTGAAGGAAATTGAATAGCTCATGGTCTTCCAGCTACGAGGCAGCACCATAAACTGATGTAAATTATCTAGTAAGACTTTCTAATCTCATCCAGACATTATGTGGCTTTGAAGGAGAAAGTTTCTGAATGTGCCTCTACTTTGCTAAATTTTTAATAATTGTGACCTGTTATCATGAGTGAACCTGTGAGTTCATTCACTGTGATGGGGTCTGACACTTATTGTTCTTTCTTTTCCTTAGTGGCATGGAGCAGAGATCAGGGTCACCTACTGAGAGCTGTTTGTCTATGAAGAGTGATAGATCAAAAGATTTTCCCTTAAACTTTAGAGGAGAACAACAGCCTTCTGAACAAAGGTACACTGAGCTAGTTGCACAATTTGATTAGGGCGACAACTATCAATTGCTTGTATCGATTCTTTTTATCTGTCTTAAAAATTAATCTTATATGAAAAAGTAAAAAAAAATAAAAATATTGCTTAATATCTTAAGGATGACTGAAGGGAGGGGTGAGGTACCTCTTAGGTATTTTTGTTAAGCTTTTGGAAAATTTGAAGGAAACTGAATAGCTCATGGTCTTCCAGCTACGAGGCAGCACCATAAACTGATGTAAATTATCTAGTAAGACTTTCTAATCTCATCCAGACATTATGTGGCTTTGAAGGAGAAAGTTTCTGAATGTGCCTCTACTTTGCTAAATTTTTAATAATTGTGACCTGTTATCATGAGTGAACCTGTGAGTTCATTCACTGTGATGGGGTCTGACACTTATTGTTCTTTCTTTTCCTTAGTGGCATGGAGCAGAGATCAGGGTCACCTACTGAGAGCTGTTTGTCTATGAAGAGTGATAGATCAAAAGATTTTCCCTTAAACTTTAGAGGAGAACAACAGCCTTCTGAACAAAGGTACACTGAGCTAGTTGCACAATTTGATTAGGGCGACAACTATCGATTGCTTCAGTCGATTCTTTTTATCTGTCTTAAAAATTCATCTTGTATGAAGAAGAGAAAAAAATATATGTATTGTCGCCTCCATCCTTGAAGTGTGGACAAGGTGAGAGACACTTTTCCGTCCCACAGAAACAATCAGCGTGTGTAATTTCTTAAGGATGACTGAAGGGAGGGGTGAGGTACCTCTTAGGTATTTTTGTTAAGCTTTTGGAAAATTTGAAGGAAACTGAATAGCTCATGGTCTTCCAGCTACGAGGCAGCACCATAAACTGATGTAAATTATCTAGTAAGACTTTCTGATCTCATCCAGACATTATGTGGCTTTGAAGGAGAAAGTTTCTGAATGTGCCTCTACTTTGCTAAATTTTTAATGTATGTGACCTGTTATCATGAGTGAACCTGTGAGTTCATTCACTGTGATGGGGTCTGACACTTATTGTTCTTTCTTTTCCTTAGTGGCATGGAGCAGAGATCAGGGTCACCTACTGAGAGCTGTTTGTCTATGAAGAGTGATAGATCAAAAGATTTTCCCTTAAACTTTAGAGGAGAACAACAGCCTTCTGAACAAAGGTACACTGAGCTAGTTGCACAATTTGATTAGGGCGACAACTATTGATTGCTTCAGCCGATTCTTTTTATCTGTCTTAAAAATTCATCTTGTATGAAGAAGAGAAAAAAATATATGTATTGTCGCCTCCATCCTTGAAGTGTGGACAAGGTGAGAGACACTTTTCCGTCCCACAGAAACAATCAGCGTGTGTAATTTCTTAAGGATGACTGAAGGGAGGGGTGAGGTACCTCTTAGGTATTTTTGTTAAGCTTTTGGAAAATTTGAAGGAAACTGAATAGCTCATGGTCTTCCAGCTACGAGGCAGCACCATAAACTGATGTAAATTATCTAGTAAGACTTTCTAATCTCATCCAGACATTATGTGGCTTTGAAGGAGAAAGTTTCTGAATGTGCCTCTACTTTGCTAAATTTTTAATAATTGTGACCTGTTATCATGAGTGAACCTGTGAGTTCATTCACTGTGATGGGGTCTGACACTTATTGTTCTTTCTTTTCCTTAGTGGCATGGAGCAGAGATCAGGGTCACCTACTGAGAGCTGTTTGTCTATGAAGAGTGATAGATCAAAAGATTTTCCCTTAAACTTTAGAGGAGAACAACAGCCTTCTGAACAAAGGTACACTGAGCTAGTTGCACAATTTGATTAGGGCGACAACTATCAATTGCTTGTATCGATTCTTTTTATCTGTCTTAAAAATTAATCTTATATGAAAAAGTAAAAAAAATAAAAATATTGCTTAATATCTTAAGGATGACTGAAGGGAGGGGTGAGGTACCTCTTAGGTATTTTTGTTAAGCTTTTGGAAAATTTGAAGGAAACTGAATAGCTCATGGTCTTCCAGCTACGAGGCAGCATCATAAACTGATGTAAATTATCTAGTAAGACTTTCTAATCTCATCCAGACATTATGTGGCTTTGAAGGAGAAAGTTTCTGAATGTGCCTCTACTTTGCTAAATTTTTAATAATTGTGACCTGTTATCATGAGTGAACCTGTGAGTTCATTCACTGTGATGGGGTCTGACACTTATTGTTCTTTCTTTTCCTTAGTGGCATGGAGCAGAGATCAGGGTCACCTACTGAGAGCTGTTTGTCTATGAAGAGTGATAGATCAAAAGATTTTCCCTTAAACTTTAGAGGAGAACAACAGCCTTCTGAACAAAGGTACACTGAGCTAGTTGCACAATTTGATTAGGGCGCCAACTATCAATTGCTTCAGTCGATTCTTTTTATTTGTCTTAAAAATTCATCTTGTATGAAGAAGAGTAAAAAAAAAAAGACAAATATTGTTGCCTCCTCGAAGTGTGGACAAGGTGAGAGAAACTTTTCCGTCCCACAGAAGCTATCAGCGTGTGTAATATCTTAAGGATGACTGAAGGGAGGGGTGAGGTACCTCTTAGGTATTTTTGTTAAGCTTTTGGAAAATTTGAAGGAAACTGAATAGCTCATGGTCTTCCAGCTACGAGGCAGCACCATAAACTGATGTAAATTATCTAGTAAGACTTTCTAATCTCATCCAGACATTATATGGCTTTGAAGGAGAAAGTTTCTGAATGTGCCTCTACTTTGCTAAATTTTTAATAATTGTGACCTGTTATCATGAGTGAACCTGTGAGTTCATTCACTGTGATGGGGTCTGACACTTATTGTTCTTTCTTTTCCTTAGTGGCATGGAGCAGAGATCAGGGTCACCTACTGAGAGCTGTTTGTCTATGAAGAGTGATAGATCAAAAGATTTTCCCTTAAACTTTAGAGGAGAACAACAGCCTTCTGAACAAAGGTACACTGAGCTAGTTGCACAATTTGATTAGGGCGACAACTATCGATTGCTTCAGTCGATTCTTTTTATCTGTCTTAAAAATTCATCTTGTATGAAGAAGAGAAAAAAATATATGTATTGTCGCCTCCATCCTTGAAGTGTGGACAAGGTGAGAGACACTTTTCCGTCCCACAGAAACAATCAGCGTGTGTAATTTCTTAAGGATGACTGAAGGGAGGGGTGAGGTACCTCTTAGGTATTTTTGTTAAGCTTTTGGAAAATTTGAAGGAAACTGAATAGCTCATGGTCTTCCAGCTACGAGGCAGCACCATAAACTGATGTAAATTATCTAGTAAGACTTTCTGATCTCATCCAGACATTATGTGGCTTTGAAGGAGAAAGTTTCTGAATGTGCCTCTACTTTGCTAAATTTTTAATGTATGTGACCTGTTATCATGAGTGAACCTGTGAGTTCATTCACTGTGATGGGGTCTGACACTTATTGTTCTTTCTTTTCCTTAGTGGCATGGAGCAGAGATCAGGGTCACCTACTGAGAGCTGTTTGTCTATGAAGAGTGATAGATCAAAAGATTTTCCCTTAAACTTTAGAGGAGAACAACAGCCTTCTGAACAAAGGTACACTGAGCTAGTTGCACAATTTGATTAGGGCGACAACTATCGATTGCTTCAGCCGATTCTTTTTATCTGTCTTAAAAATTCATCTTGTATGAAGAAGAGAAAAAAATATATGTATTGTCGCCTCCATCCTTGAAGTGTGGACAAGGTGAGAGACACTTTTCCGTCCCACAGAAACAATCAGCGTGTGTAATTTCTTAAGGATGACTGAAGGGAGGGGTGAGGTACCTCTTAGGTATTTTTGTTAAGCTTTTGGAAAATTTGAAGGAAACTGAATAGCTCATGGTCTTCCAGCTACGAGGCAGCACCATAAACTGATGTAAATTATCTAGTAAGACTTTCTAATCTCATCCAGACATTATGTGGCTTTGAAGGAGAAAGTTTCTGAATGTGCCTCTACTTTGCTAAATTTTTAATAATTGTGACCTGTTATCATGAGTGAACCTGTGAGTTCATTCACTGTGATGGGGTCTGACACTTATTGTTCTTTCTTTTCCTTAGTGGCATGGAGCAGAGATCAGGGTCACCTACTGAGAGCTGTTTGTCTATGAAGAGTGATAGATCAAAAGATTTTCCCTTAAACTTTAGAGGAGAACAACAGCCTTCTGAACAAAGGTACACTGAGCTAGTTGCACAATTTGATTAGGGCGACAACTATCGATTGCTTCAGTCGATTCTTTTTATCTGTCTTAAAAATTCATCTTGTATGAAGAAGAGAAAAAAATATATGTATTGTCGCCTCCATCCTTGAAGTGTGGACAAGGTGAGAGACACTTTTCCGTCCCACAGAAACAATCAGCGTGTGTAATTTCTTAAGGATGACTGAAGGGAGGGGTGAGGTACCTCTTAGGTATTTTTGTTAAGCTTTTGGAAAATTTGAAGGAAACTGAATAGCTCATGGTCTTCCAGCTACGAGGCAGCACCATAAACTGATGTAAATTATCTAGTAAGACTTTCTAATCTCATCCAGACATTATGTGGCTTTGAAGGAGAAAGTTTCTGAATGTGCCTCTACTTTGCTAAATTTTTAATAATTGTGACCTGTTATCATGAGTGAACCTGTGAGTTCATTCACTGTGATGGGGTCTGACACTTATTGTTCTTTCTTTTCCTTAGTGGCATGGAGCAGAGATCAGGGTCACCTACTGAGAGCTGTTTGTCTATGAAGAGTGATAGATCAAAAGATTTTCCCTTAAACTTTAGAGGAGAACAACAGCCTTCTGAACAAAGGTACACTGAGCTAGTTGCACAATTTGATTAGGGCGACAACTATCGATTGCTTCAGTCGATTCTTTTTATCTGTCTTAAAAATTCATCTTGTATGAAGAAGAGAAAAAAATATATGTATTGTCGCCTCCATCCTTGAAGTGTGGACAAGGTGAGAGACACTTTTCAGTCCCACAGAAACAATCAGCGTGTGTAATTTCTTAAGGATGACTGAAGGGAGGGGTTGTCAGACTCAGACAGGCGGAGGCAGCAAATAAACACAAGAGTCTTTATTACAGCAAAGAACAAAGGGGTAACAAAAGTCGCGTCCGTTACTATAACGGAGGAAACGGAAAAGAACAACGCTCAGAGGTTCGAGAAAAACTAACACACAGGAGTTAAAGGAGTCAAACACAAAAGTACTAATTTTAATGATCAAGATACACGGAGAGGGACAATATCAACTGGGGAGTCTAGGCTTACGGGAATGGAGATACGGGAGATCACGGGAGACGAGTGAAGCACACGAACACGCAGGAATCAAGGTAACATCGACGAGACCAGACACCAAGTGAAGCAGGAGGGAGGCTTAAGTAGGGTGGAGACCAGGTGACACCAATTAGAACTCAGGTGAAGGTGATCGTGCTTGAGGAGGTGAGTGCAAACGAGGAGATGAGCTGTGAGACCGTGGCGTTGAGTGAGGGGGCGTGGCCGTGACCAGGTCCGATGCGGACCTGACCTTACCCCCCACTTCAGGGGCCGCTCCTGGAGTACGACGGCCCGGGCGCCGGGTACGTCGGCTGGGACGACCCGACCCCGGGGAGCGGGACGGTCCGCATGCTCCGTGTGGAAGGCGGTGAGCAGGTTGGGATCCAGGATGTCTTCCCTCGGGACCCACGAGCGTTCCTCCGGACCGTACCCCTCCCAGTCCACCAGATACTCCAGGCGACCTCGACGGCGCCTGGAGTCGAGGACGGAGTCGACCACATAAGCCGGGCCGTCGTCCAACAGGAGCGGCAAAGGAGGCTCAGGCCGCACATCGGGAGCTGAGGAGAGAGGAGAAAAATTGTGAGGTGCGTGATAGGGTTTAAGTAGGGACACATGGAAAGTGGGGTGAAGGCGGTAGTGAGGGGGCAAACGTAACTTATACATTTACATTTACATTTACATTTAGGCATTTAGCAGACGCTTTTATCCAAAGCGACTTACAAAAGAGGATAACATTCAAGTTCAACATTATACGTGACCGGGTTGACCTGCTGCAGGATGTCGAAGGGACCGATGAACCGGGGGCTGAGCTTCCTAGAGGGCAGTCGGAGGCGGATGTCCCGAGTGGAGAGCCAGACCTTCTGGCCAACCTCATAGGTGGGTGTGGGTCCTCTCCGCGCGTCTGCGTGGTGTCGAAAGCGTTGGACTGCCCTCTGGAGCTGCTGATGTGCTCTTTCCCAGACCCTACCACTCTCCTGGTACCAGTTCTCCACGTTGACCACCGCGGTGGGTTCGGTGTGCCAGGGGAAGAGGGGTGGCTGGTAGCCGAGTGTGCACTGGAAAGGGGTGAGTCCGGTGGCGCGTTGGCGTAAGGAGTTCTGCGCGTATTCAGCCCAGGGTAGGAAGTGGCTCCAACGGTTCTGATGTTGGGAGCAGAAGGTGCGTAGGAACCGGCCGATCTCCTGGATCTTACGCTCTGTTTGGCCGTTGGTCTGTGGATGATACCCCGAAGTGAGGCTGACGGCCACACCCAGGCGCCCTAAGAAGGCCCGCCAGAACCTAGATATAAACTGGGGTCCCCGATCGGACACCACGTCCTCGGGTAACCCGAAATGGCGAAAGACATAAGTAAAAAACGCCTCGGCGGTCTCCGCCGCCGAGGGGATAGATTTCATGGGAACGAGTTTGCATGACTTTGAGAATCGATCCACCACCACTAAAACACAGGTAAAATCATTGCATTTAGGCAGGTCAGTAATAAAATCAACGCCTAGGTGTGACCATGGCCTCTGGGGTATCGGGAGAGGCTGGAGCTTACCCTCTGGGAGATGTCGGGGAGTCTTTGCCATGGCACACTCGGCACATCCAGCCACATACCTCTGGACATCGCAGTGCATCTGCGGCCACCAGTACCGATCGCGGAGGAGAGAGAGAGTCTGGGCAGCCCCCGGATGGCCAGTGCCTAGGGAGGTATGGAGGCTTTCGAGCACCTCCTGTCGAAGCCCAGCGGGCACAAACAGACGATCAGCCGGGGTCTCGGGGGGCGCTGGTTCCTGGGCCACCGCCTGGGCGACGCGGCTGTCCAGAGCCCACTGGATAGGGCTCACGATGAGGTGTGCCGGCAGGATTGGTTCGTGGGATTTGGGTGAGTCCGCATCCCCGTGGACTCTGGACAACGCGTCGGCCACGACGTTCTTGGACCCCGGCCTGTAAGACAGAACAAAGTCAAAGCGGGTGAAGAATAGCGCCCACCGGGCTTGACGAGGGTTCAGGCGTTTGGCCTCTCGAAGGTAGGCCAGGTTCTTGTGGTCAGTGAGGACTCGAAAGGGGTGTTGGGCTCCCTCCAGCCAGTGGCGCCACTCCTCCAAGGCAAGTTTGACGGCGAGTAGTTCCCGGTTTCCAATGTCATAGTTCTGTTCGGCCGGGGTAAACTTGCGGGAAAAGTAGGCGCATGGATGTAGTCTGGCTGGAGACCCGCTTTCCTGGGACAGGACCGCACCCGCTCCGGTTGTGGAGGCATCCGCTTCGACGACGAATGGCTTGGTAGGATCCGGGAGCGTGAGGAGAGGAGCCGAAGCGAAGGAGGCCTTGAGGTCTTGGAGCGCCCGCGCCACCTCGGGGGACCACTGGAGGGTCTTGGGCTTGGACCGGAGCAGGTTGGTGAGTGGAGCGACCACTAGGCTGTAGTTCTTGATAAAGCGGCGATAAAAGTTGGCGAAGCCTAACAGATGCTGAAGCTCTTTGACCGTAGTGGGAGACGGCCAGTGGAGCACGGCGTCAACCTTTCCCTGGTCCATCTTAACGCCCTGGGCGGAGATGTTGTACCCCAAGAACTGCACCTGACGCACTTCTCCGCCTTGAGGTAGAGGTGGTGTTCACGGAGCTTGCGGAGTACCTGTGCCACGTGCTGTTGATGTTCGGTTTCGTTCCGGGAATAGATCAAGATGTCATCGATGTAGACTAGGACGAACCGGTGGAGATATTCCCGGAACACCTCATTTATATAAGCCTGAAATACAAAGGGGGCGTTGGCTAGCCCGTAGGGCATGACTCGATATTCGTAGTGGCCGTTGGGGGTGATGAAGGCCGTCTTCCACTCATCCCCCTCTCGTATTCTGATGAGGTTGTAGGCACTCCGCAGGTCTAGCTTCGTGAACACCACCGCCCCACGAAGCTGCTCCAGAGCGGCCGGGACCAGGGGGAGAGGATGGCGGAACTTTACCGTAATCCGATTCAGGGCTCGATAGTCGATGCAGGGTCGCAGTCCTCCGTCCTTCTTGGCTACAAAGAAGAAGCTGGAGGCGGCGGGCGAGACTGACGGGCGAATGTACCCCTGGCGCAAGGCCTCCCGGATGTATTCCTCCATGGCCGCTTGTTCAGGCAAGGACAGCGGGTAGACCCTACCCCTAGGCACTGGTTCTCCCGGCAGCAGGTCAATGGCGCAATCCCAGGGCCGGTGTGGAGGGAGTTGTGCGGCGCGTGCGGGACAGAACACCTCGGCGAAGTGACGGTAGTCGTGGGGAATGACGGTGCTACGGGCCGAGTGTGGGCTTTCGACCGAGGTCGATCCCACCACCAGGGAGGAGTGACTGTGACGGGACCTAGGAACAGGGAGACAAGACAAACACTGATCATGACACGAATCACCCCATTTTAAGATCTCTCCGGTGGCCCAATCCACCACCGGAGCATGCTGGACCAACCAAGGGCGGCCCAGGATTAAGTCCACGGTGGCCTCCTCGAGGACCAGAAAGTCAATACTCTCCTTGTGGCTGGCTCCAATCTGGAGTGTCAGGGGGCCCACGGCATGCCGGATGGTCCGTCGGGTCATGGGCCGACCCACTACGGAGTGCACGACGTAGGGGTGGGGACTCTCCCGACGTGGTAGCTTCAGGCGTCGGCAGAGGGAGCCGGCTATGAAGTTCCCGGCGGAGCCAGAGTCGAGGAGGGCCCGGGCTGAGAGGGAGACATTGGTGGTAGACAGGGTTATGGTGATCAACAAGGGTGATAAAATTGACGGTTGCAGACTGGCTCCACTCACCTGGACGCGAGGCGGGCGCACAGGGAAAGCGCGGATGTGGTGTCCTGAGGCCCCACAGTAGAGGCACAGGCCCTGTTCGACCCGCCTGCGTCGTTCGGTGGAAGTGAGCTTGACTGAGTCGACCTGCATGGGGGTCTCGGACGCGGAGTCGGTAGGAGCGGGTCGGAGGGGAGACGGAGTGGCACGGGAGACAGGTGGCAGGCAGCCCTCCCTCCGGTGCGCCACCCGAATGGCGAGCTGGATAAAACGCTCCAGGCCGATGGAATCATCGTATGCCGCCAGGTGGAGGCGCAGGGCGGGTTCCAGGCCCAGGCGGAAGGTGGTGAGAAGGGCCGGTTCGTTCCACCCACTGGCGGCGGCGAGGGTCCGGAAGCGGAGAGCGTACTCGGTGATGCTGGTCCCACCCTGTTTCAGGTGGTGCAGCTGCTCCTGGATGGTGGAGTCGCCGACCGGAGCCTGGAAGACCTCCCGGAAGTGTTTAAGGAAAGCGTCCACTGACTGTGTGATGGGTCCCGCCTGCTGCCAGACACTCTCTGCCCACTGGAGGGCCCGGCCGTCCAGGCGCGAGATGACATACGCCACCTTGCCACGTTCAGTGGGGAAACGGCGCGGGTCCATCTCCAGGGCGAGAGTGCACTGCAGCAGGAACCCACCACAGGCCTCCGGGTCTCCGGAGTAAGGCGGGGGATCCGGAGTGGACGCGACGACGCTGACTGGCGGCGCCACGTGAGTCAACAAGCTACGGCGCAGTTCGTCGACCAAGGCTCGAAAGGGGTCGGGGTTCTGAGCCTCCATGGTTTTATTATGGTCTGGTCTTCTGTCAGACTCAGACGGGCGGAGGCAGCAAATAAACACAAGAGTCTTTATTAAAGTAAAGAACAAAGGGGTAACAAAAGTCGCGTCCGTTACTATAACGGAGAAAGCGGAAAGAACAACGCTCAGAGGTTCGAGAGAAACTAACACACAGGAGTAACAGGAGTCAAACACAAAAGTACTAATTTCAATGATCAAGATACACGGAGAGGGACAATATTAACTGGGGAGTCTAGGCTTACGGGAAAGGAGATACGGGCGATCACGGGAGACGAGGGAAGCACACGAACACACAGGAATCCAGGTAACATCGACGAGACCAGACACCAAGTGAAGCAGGAGGGAGGCTTAAGTAGGGTGGAGACCAGGTGACACCAATTAGAACTCAGGTGAAGGTGATCGTGCTTGAGGAGGTGAGTGCAAACGAGGAGATGAGCTGTGAGACCGTGACGTAGAGTGAGGGGGCGTGGCCGTGACCAGGTCCGATGCGGACCTGACACACAGTAGTAAACAGCTGCTTTCAGTTAAGGCATTTCATTTACATTTATGCATTTAGCAGACACTTTTATCCAAAGCAACTTACAGCACAATTAAAAACTAAGAGTGCATGACACTGGAGGAGATGTAAGTGCAGGAGTGTGATAAAAGTGCAGTAGAGAGAGTGAGGGGTGCATTGTAAGTGCACAGAAGGTATTAAAAAGCCTCATTACTTGAACTGTGCACAAGGTGGGAGAAGCCTGTCCATCCCACAAAAAGAAAAGAATAACAATCAGCGTGTGAAATTTCTCAAGGATGACTGATAGAATGGGTAAGGTATCTCTCAGGTGTTTTGTTTAGCTTTTGGGAAATTGGATTGCATTGGAATTGGGATTTGGAAGTTGGATAAATCTAAATAATTTTTTTCAAAATCAAATTGCTATCCACTAATGTTTCTAGTTCAAAATTGTCCAAAAGTTTGATAAATCATAAATAACAAACAAAAATAACAAATTACATGTGATTGAGAGGGCCTTGTATTGACATCAAAGAATGCACTGAAGGTAGTGACAATAATAGGCCTACTTGCTTTGCTTATGGATAGTCTGGATCTGCCAGCTGCATTTTGATCACTGAAGGTTGTGACAATAGTAGACTAGTGATAAAGGTAGATAGAGGTACTTTACTGGGGCCAAACCTGCATCAGTACACGCATGCATGACATATATGATACTTTGCATCCTGCGCACTGCAGTGCTGATATTTCATTAAACACCATCATGTATTAACCCATTTGAACATTTGGAATTCCAGAGAAATCGTGTAAATGTAAATTAAGAGACAGCAACACAAATGTTGATAGCCCACTTGGTATAGACCCAAATAAAACCCATGCAGAGAATAAAAAAAGAACCCATATGCCATGAGGGAGATATCTGCTATTCTCATTCATAAAGTCTGACAGTAATAATGAGAATATTATAATTATGATTAAAACAAAATTCAATCAAAGAACATAATTGATTTTTATGTATTTATTTATATGATCCTCTGTGAATGGTTTAGTATTTTGTTTTTCATGTACAACTTTCTGACATCAATTGCTATATGTAAAATTTGTAACAAGAGCGTTCTCAACAAACATGTTTTACCTGTTAAAAACCTGTAGGAATATTATAGATTATGTATTATTATATGTATTATTTTGTGGTTTAGGTAGACCTACCTTAAAATTGTTCTCAAAGAATATAGCAGTGTTGAGAAGAGCTGTAGACCTATAGAGGAGGACATATTTACACACACACACACACACACACACATATATATATATATATATATATATATATATATATATATATTTGGACATATATAGTGTTTGGACACATATAGTAGCCTATATATTAAATGGCATTCCCAGCATTTGTTTGTACTTGGCAGCAATCATTGTTTTGTCTACTTTATTCATGGTTTGCCAATATCTCTCTAAAATTTTTTTAAATGCATACCCAGCCAACACTGAACATTACAAAAACTTTAAACAATATTGACCCTGACGTTGGTACTGGCCAAAGAGGATCTATGCATCCCTACACCCCACACTTCTAACCCCCACTCTGTTTCGGCTCTCTTTGTTTTGACCACATGCACATTTCCATCCCTGTGATAAAAGTGTTATTAGAAATGCTTGGGGTTCCTTTATCTTTTGTTTTCAGGCAACTCTATTGGCTACACATGCAGTATGTGTAGATTTAGTGTGGTAAAATTATTATATAAGTATTTCTATACATTGTCTCTCTCAACAGGCTTAGTGACTGTAGTATAACAGAAGAAGGCTGTGCTGCTCTTGCTTCAGCTCTGAAATCTGGATGCTCACACCTGACAGAGCTGAATCTCAGTGGGAATAAATTTGGTGACTCAGGAGTGAAGAACATCTCTACTCTTCTGGAGAATCCAGACTGTAAACTACAGAAACTGTTGTAAGTAAAGTGTTGTTGATTACCCTGGGAACCAGACCCACATTAATCGAGAATTAGGATCTGGCAACAAGTGATTGACCTCCTATTTCCAAGAACGTAAGCAGCATGGGATTTGAACTTAAACTTAAAAGCGATAGTCAGGAGTCCTTCCAAGTTCCAGCCATAGTTGTACCAAATTCTCGTCTTGTTCTCCTACCGACAGCACTCAGTGAACTCAAATAACAGGCTGAATAATGAACCGGCAGCTAATGTTAACTGAATGGGGCATAGGGGAATAAAACTGAAAATAAGCTTGTAAGCTAACGCTTTAGTTAGTGTTAGCTGCTGTGTTGTATCAAATGTTCACATTTTCTTTTCTACCGAGTTAGCACTTGGTGAACAACAGGACTGGAATTGATTCACACCAGATTTCTCCTTTAAGGCTAGCACCCATTGGCAGCATTGCATGAAATGCAAGTCATGAAACGCATCTAGCATCCAGCACTCAGTGGTCGGTTGACTGTTGTGTCAAAATGGTGCAGACAAACACAATATGCCTAGGCATGACAAATGACAAAACCACACACAATGTTTCAGAGGAATTTTAATTGACACTCTGACACATGTTAAGAATAATTATACTGACACATGAGGTGTATGATGCCATGCAGAAACTATTTAACAACAAAGCATGTGGCATGGACTTAATAACTGCAGAGCATCTGAAATATACCAGTCTTAGGCTTGCCCCCCTCCTAGAAATCAGATTCACTGGTTTTATGATCCATGGCATACTACCAGATTCAATGCTATCTATTTTGTTTGTCCCAGTTATTAAGGACAAAAGTGGAAAAATTGGTTGCATGGATAATTATAGACCCATAGCATTGGCCAGTATGTTGCCCTGTGTAATGGAAAGAATCCTCCTTGATAGAGTGAGTCTAGAGTGATCTCACTTATTCTCTTGATAATCAGTTATGTTTTAGGCCAAAGCACGGTAATATAGTGAATTTGTATAGGGCCAAAAAATTCAACCGTTCTCTTGTGTTTTCTTGATGCCTCCAAAGCGTTTGATTGAGTGAATCATAAACAGCTTTTTATTCAACTAAAGCAAGGTGGAGTGCTTGGGTAGATTGTGAGGGTACTTGCCTATTGGTGTGTCCCCCAGAAGATGCACGTCAAATGGGGGGTAGTGCCCCCTTTAAAGTAAAAAGATTAAATACCTTGGTCATTGTATTACAGACAATATGAATGATGATGATGATATATACAGACAGTGTTGTAAGTTATATACACAGGCAAACACCATTACATGTAAGTTTAGCTGTTGTTCTACTCAAGTTAAAGTGGCTCTGTTCAAAGCATACTGTACACCACTTTACACTGCCCATCTGTGGTCATTTTATAAAAAAAAACTCCAGCATGCAGAAGTTACAAGTTGCCTACAATCATGCAATGATCATTTTACTCAACATTCAGAGAGGAGGGAGTGCTAGTCATCTGTAGGAGTGAGCCCACCTAAAGCACTTTTAAGAAACCTGATGTTTAAGTTTATGCAACGCCTGGATGAATCCGCCAACAGTATCATAGTTGTACTCTCAAATCCCATTATGGGTTGTTCCCATTACACATCCAGACTGAGGGTGCGTTGGCCAAAATGCCTCTATGTGATTTAATTTCTTTTGTTTGTGTTTTTATATTCTTTTGTTTGTCCTGTCTTGTGTGGTCATGGAAATGAGTCTGTCAAATAAACTGAATTGTGGCCGCAGCCCATCATCGTAACTGACGACACCTGGGCCCGGTGTCTCCAAGGCTTTAAAACTAGTTTTTCCCTTTTTCCCACTGGAGCTTCCCTTATCCTGCCATACTCTTTTTTTGCATGCAACACGCTTCACTTCTTTGTCCTTATCCAGGCACTCACTCTGCATTACTGACTTTCACACGCTACCGTCTTGTTGTCTTTGTTTGTGATATTTCCATCCTTCTTTTTGCTTGAGCCAGGTCATGACAGACAGATATGAGCTACATTAGCATAAGGCATTGTTTGCTTTGTTTAACAATGGGAATGTTGCTAAGGAAATAAATCATACTTTAAATCAACAGTGCTATCAGCTCAAATTGCTAGAAACACTGCGATGGGGCTTTGATCCTCAGAAAAAGATGAATGAAGTAGTGGCACCTTAGCCAGGCTAGTGCCATGTAGTGCTCAATTTCTCATTTAGCTCCACCACTGTGTTGGGGATCTGGCTTAGGTTTCTACCTTTAAGCTATGCGGACCAATCAGCGAACAGAGGGAGGACTGAAAGCAACAACATTGAACTCAAATGGTGCATCCCAGTGCGTAACAATCACCGCAACCACAGTGGTTGCGATACCCACTGGGAAGCAGACGGTTTCAGATGCTTTACACAAAGAGAAATGATGTGAAAGTGTTTGATGCATCAGGCTAGTGGTGCCTCTTGGGGCACTTCAGATGCCATCAATGAGTGTTGGCCTAACTGAACGTTTCCTACTGTGTTTTTTTTAAATATGCATTTGTCGCACCTAATGACAAACTCTTCTTTTCTCCAGACTCTCTGACTGTGGTGTAACAGATGAAGGGTATGCAGCTCTTGTTTCAGCTCTGAAATCAAACTCCTCACACCTGGTAGAGCTGGACCTGAGAGGAAATGACCCCGGAGACCGTGCAGTGAAGCTGCTCACTGATTTACATAATTTAGTTATTGATACAAAATATAAACTTCAGACTCTGAGGTGAGAGAACTCCAGAAAAGAGAATATAGTGTAATTGTTCCCAGCGTTGTGTTAGAATGATAGAATGTTGCTTGCTAAAGTGACTGTACTTGAAGCATCAATCTCAGATAAGTTTAGAGTTTGGGATTTTAAGTTCTGTTAGTTAGTTGTGTTCATTATAAACAAAATGAATCATTGAACACCTTTTGACATTTTGTGGGTGTTTAAAATGACAAAATTATACATGTTTCTCTCTCTTTAGGTTGTTGAAGAGTGACGCAGCAGAAAAAGCCTTGGATTATGTGACTTCAGTTCTGGGTACAAACCCTTACTCCTGACAGAGCTGGATCTGAGCCAGAAGAACCTTGGAGACTCAGGAGTGCAGCAGTTCTGTTCTCTACTGGAGGATTCACACTGCAAACTGAAGAAACTTAAGTTGGTGGTTTCATTTGTTTTAGCATTTTAGATTTTAACACTTCTGGTCAACACATAAAAGAAATAAGAATGACAAGACATGCATTTGTTGTACACATCCTGTTTTATGAAAATGTAAGTTAAGCTGCTCAATAGCTTGGTGATGTGTGAATTGTAATGAAGGGATAAAGACATTTTATTCATGGAATCATATTTCAGTGATTTTAATTTTAATGAAAATCAGAGCTGGCTAAAATCAGTACAACATAAAGGAAATCAGAACTCTGAGCTGGACAACATAATTCTCAATTACATTTATGAAAAAATACACTTGTTTTTTATTTATATTATTTTATATTTTTCTAACGTAGTTTTATTTCCAGTGTAGCTATTTGTAAGCTGTCCTAGTGTTACATACTTAGTCAGAACCGTTGCCAGTCACCTTAACCTACTACAATCCTCTCTCCATAGGCTTAATAACATCAGCATTACAGAAGAAGGCTGTGCTGCTCTGACTTCATCTCTGACATCAAACCCCTCACACCTGAGAGAGCTGAATCTGAGTGGAAACAAACTAGGAGACTCAGGAGTGAAGCACATTGCCTCTTTACTAACAAATCCTCTCTGTAATCTGAAAACCCTGGAGTGAGTGGTAGAGGGAAACTATTCAAATCATGTTGTTACATTTTAAAAATCTGCAGCATAGTTTTAATACTCATCACTGGGATTGTTGCCTATTTGCAGGCTTAATGACAGCAACATAACAGATGAGGGCTGTGCTACTCTGACTTCAGCTCTGAAATTAAACCCCACACACCTGAGAGAGCTGAATCTGAGTGGGAATAGCCTAGGGGACTCAGGATTGAAGCACATTTCTGATCTACTGAAGAACCCAGACTGTAAACTACAGAAACTTGAGTGAGTCAAGGAGTCGAACAGCATTCACACCATTACCAACATGTAGAAATTTCTGAACCATTAATGTAACATCATTACTATTGCTATTTGTATATCTATCTGTCCATCTGCCTGCCTGCCTACAGGATTAATGACAGTGATATATCAGAAGAAGGCTGCGCTGAGCTGATCTCATCTCTGTCATCAAACCCCTCACACATGATAGAGCTGAACCTGAGTGGGAATAAAATAGGAGACTCAGGAGTGAAGAAGAGTATCTCTGCTCTACTACACAATCCACTGTGTAAATTGCAGAGACTGCTGTAAGTAAAATGTTTGTCTGATGTAGTGAAATACACCACAGGAAGTTATGTTGTAAGACAAAGAAATCAAGTAATCAAGTAACATCTGTAAATGCAAGTAACCTCTGTCTGTGTGCGTCTTACTCTTTCATAAATATCTCTGGAACCTTGTCTGACTGACTTCAAATTTGGTCGTCTTGGAGACTCTTAGCCATATTTTTAGAAACAACAAACATCACGGTTACCTATGTAGGGAAAAGTAAGCAACTTCACAATAAAGGTCACTAACAAACTTTTATCAGATGACGATGAGCTGTTTGTCTGAAAGAGAATTTGATGGTTACTTATGTACGCTCAGTTATCTGAAGGAGAACACGAGATGTCAACACAGGTTGCCTCAAGTTGTCCCTTACCCTTTTGTGTTCAGTGGGTGGCTTTTATCACCTGAAGACTGGATTATTGTAATGCTCTACTCAGTGGCATTCCAGCCAAGAGACTATATAGGCTGCAATATGTCCAGAACTCAGCTGCAAGGGTTCTCACTTATACCAGACCTTGGGATCATATTGCTCCCATTCTTCATCACTTGCACTGGCTCCCAGTGCAGTGCCACATCCAGTACAAAATCATCCTGCTTGTCTACAAATCCCCTCTCTATCTATCAAAACTCCTAACTCCATACCAGCCAGCCTGAAGTCTCTGTTCCACTGGCGCACACCTTTTAATAGTCCCCACTGTCGGCTTTACTCCATGGGTGACAGGGCCTTCAGTGTTGCTGGCCCCAAGCTTTTGAACACCCTGTCACTTGCGTCATGCCAAGACTGTCCACCTCTTTCCCTTCAATGAAAATACTAGATATATAGTCATAGTCACATTAAAAAAGGATCTGCATGATTAAGGATGAAAATAGGATCTGCATGATTTACTGTTTTGTGTTGGTTAGTCGGTTAGTGTTGGCTGTTGATCCGCTATTTGGTCTAAATTGTATCAAGTTGTATCTGGTTCTTTTTCCTATCAACAGTGCCCCCCACACCCCTCCCAGTGTGTTTCGAGGCGTCCTAATGTGCTACGTTGTCACACACAAGACTGACTGAGACAATTAGTGATTTTTGTCACTATTTGTGTATTTGAAATCGAGCCAATGGCTGCTAAGCACTCCTACACTTGTACAGACTGTTTACTAGACAGACCGCTCAGAGTGCTCAGTGCTCATTTATCCTGATAATAACACACACTGTTGGCATGCAATCTTTTTTGGAGTTGTGAATGAAAACAGTAAAACATGAACTTTATTTAGGTTCCTGTGCTGTCTCTCTGCAGGCTTAATAACAGCAGTATAACAGAGGAAGGCTGTGTGGATCTGTGTGCAGCTCTGAAATTAAATCCCTCACATCTGACAGTGCTGAGTCTGGGTGGAAATAAACTAGGAGACCCAGGAGTGAAGCACATCGCTGATCTACTGGGGAATCTTCTTTGTAAGCTACAAAGACTACAGTAAGTAAACTCAAAGCAACAGTTATGAGGTGAAATACACTAAACAGACCAAAGCCTGGCTGGAGTAACTCAAACTGAGATTTAGCTTGGTCTGGATATAGTCATCTACTGCTTTTCTACTGGAAAAAAGGTAGAATCAACAGACATTAGTCTATTAGACTAATGGAAAAGATGGAATCTACAGACATAAGTACAGTATGTCAGAATACCTCTGTATGCTATTGAACGGACCAACAACAAAGACGACCAATGATTCTGATGACGTTTTCAGAGATGAGATAGAGGGGGGCACCTCGTAATTTGAAACAAAACACACGTTAAGCCAGCCTACATTGTTTTATAGCAACATACACTAAAGACATGCACACAATTTAGGGTCTCCTCCAACACTTCAGAGTCCATATTCCTTCAAAATTCTGCGCCGTAGATGTAATTTCAAAAGTTGATTTACAAAAGTGATAAATTGTATAGGCTCTATAGGCTCAATCTGCGCATTTACAAAGTTCTTAGTGCCTTGTTTTAAATATTAGGACCCTCATTATGCTCCCAATGATGTGTGGGGCTACTCTGAGCCTTAGTGTGATGCCTTTAGCACCAGCATTGTGAGCATTGTTAGCATCAGGTACAAGTGGTTTAAATGCATCAGATCAGTGTAGTTTTGCTCCCCAAGGAACGTTCAAACGTTTTATCATGTTGCATCATGCATGTTGCATGTATGTTGGTGCATGCATGTTCATGTTCACACCAGATTTCAAGTTTCCTGCTCTATCTCCCTGTAGCCTTAATAACAGCAGTATCACAGAAGAAGGCTGTGCTGCTCTGACTTCAGCTCTCAGGTCAAACCCCTCACACCTGATAGAGCTGAATCTGAGTGGGAATAAACTTGGAGACTCAGGGGTCAAACACATCTCTGCTCTGCTGGGAAATCCAAACTGTAAACTACAGAGACTGCAGTAAGTCAACTAACAATTCCTGTATAATTTAGTGCATACACTAAAAAGGCTTTAATGAAAACATGTTATTGCTACAGATCTACCTGTGTTAGCTGTCATTCTGAATACAAATGAGCATGTGTGGCTTTGAGGTTGGAGTTTGTAAAAGTTATATGAATGTGGACACACAAATGAATGGCTTTCCCCTTCCGCCAAGGGCTGATTACTGAACTTCTTTGTTAGTCCTCTGTTTATTTATACTTACTTCCTACATGAAAGGTTTGAAAGGTGTTTGGGTTGGCTTCACACATTTCTTTGGAAATGTGCAGATGTCCTTAGTAGCCTAACAGTGTGTCATTCTACTTAATTCACTTTTTAATGCAGTGCTATTTTAAACACAGCTGTATGAAAACATAAACCTGAAAGACATATCACATGTTATGTGTTATGTTAGAGGTGTGTGGCTGGATTTTAAACACATATACTGTATTTGCATAATTATCTGTGGAATATAAACACAGATAACAGAAACCACAGATAGTCATTCTGCTGAGGTTTTCACTACAAAACAAAACCTTTACTTAGTTTTACTGTTATTTCCCCTTACAGGCTTAATGATAGCAGTGTGACACAGGAAGGCTGTACTGATCTTGCATCAGCTCTAACATCAAACCCCTCGCACCTGATAGAGCTGAATCTGAGTGAGAATGAAATAGGAGACTCAGGAGTGAAGTGCATCTGTGGTCTACTGGAGAAATCAGACTGCAGACTGCAGAAACTACAGTAAGTAAACTTTGACATTCTGAAAAGAATAATATGTGTAATTACAATGATTTTAAGATTTTAGCTACATGTAGTATTCTGTAGAGCACGTAGTAAACACATGATTATCAAGTCTGTCTCTGTCTCTGAGAACCAGATGTGCAAAGACAGGTGCACCAGATTAATTTCAATGAATTCACATGGAAAATTCGACAACGCAACCATCACACATAAACACACTGTGAGGGTGATACTTAAACAATATATTATATCAGCCCTAATATTTACCTCTGTATGTCTATCTGTAGCTTTGTCAACAGCAGTATAACAACTGGGGGATGTGCTGCTCTGATTTCAACTCTGGCAGCAAACCCCTCACATCTGATAGAGCTGAATCTGAGTAGGAATAAACTAGGAGACTCAGGAGTGGAGCACATCTCTGATCTACTTAGTAATCCAAAGTGTAAACTACAGAGACTGATGTAAGTAATAATTTGCTTGGTGACCTTATATGGATCTAGGATTACATTGTAAATTTAAATTTTGTAACAGTGCTTCCTCATATTAGAAACTTGAATACATGATAATTATGAAAAAAAGACAATAAAAAATAACAAAAGTGGATTGGTGCAGCATTGACCAACTTTATATTCTAGACTTTCAGACTGCAGTATAACAGGTGGTGGATACACAGCTCTTGCCTTAGCTCTTAAATCAGAGAATTCAAGGTGATAGAGCTGGACCTGAGAGGAAACGTCCCTGGAGACACAGGATCGGAGCTGCTCACTGGTTTATATCATTTACTTAGTGACAAGACATGTGAACTCCAGACCCTGAGGTGAGCAAATTTCACGAGACAATATCTTAATATTAATGAGATGAAAATGTCCTGTAGTTTTGTTTGATCAGAATGCCTAAAATGTTGCCATGGGTATGTTCAGCCCTAGGCAAAGGCTGATTCACGTTCACACTACTTTAACACTTCACATATTAATCTACTTTTAAGATGTTTTCCCTGAACTGAGTAATGTTTTGAAAATCGCTGCTCTGTCACTTTGAATAAATGGAACGATCACGTTGGTCAACTCAATGGAAAATGCGGAGTGATTTACTAGCTGTAAAGAGTCACTTGTGTTGTGGGATATTGCCACTCCGTGTAGCACGTAGAATGCGTCTCGTCCAATCACGATCGTCTGCTTCAGGCCATTTAGTATCAACTGTTAGAGTGTACACCCATACCTATGGACTAAAAGCAACTGTTAGAGTGTACACCCATACCTATGGACTAAAAGCAACTGTTAGAGTGTACACCCATACCTATGGACTAAAAGTGCTTAATGTACTGTATTGTGTGTTATGTTTTGAAAAAGAAATAAATTACTCAATCTGATCAGTTAACTTAGTCTCACTGAATGTCATTCACTACAAATTAACTAAAGAACATACCAAGTCTTAAAGGTGGGTGTCTGATATTCCCTCTATAGGTTGTTGAGGAGTGCTGCTGCCGAGGAAGCTTGTGAGTATCTGACTGAAGTTCTAGGCATAAACCCTTTACTCCTGACAGAGCTGGATCTGAGTGAGAAGAAACCAGGAGACTCAGGAGTGCAGCAGCTCTCTGCTCTACTGGTGGATCCACACTGCAAACTGAAAAAACTTACGTGAGTTGTTCCAGCTTTATGAAACTGAGTCTTCACTCACTTTGGGTTTCCAAGGGGAATAACCAGCAGCGGTGAAATCAGCAGCAGCCCATGGTAGATTGACCCATCTCTCTAGTGACATGTGCCTATGTTAAAAAATAAAAACAGGTTTTTGTCCATTTTGAGACAGTATTGACTGCATGTAACTGCCTATCATTAAAATATCTGATTCAGGATCTTTTGGTTATCAGCATTTCTACTAATAAATTTGTATTTTTGTGCAATTTGCAACATTTTTTTTTTGTGAAATGTAGAGCATCAAGAGATAATATATTGCACCAGTACTTTTACTTTAGCACTTTAAGTATATTTAAATGCAAGTCCTTATTACTTTTACTTAAGTAAGATTGTTAATGTTGTTCTACTTTTAATTGAGTATATATTTTGCTCATTATTTTTACTTTTGCTCAACTACTGAGTTTCAGTACTTTTTCCACCACTATATAACTGCTTGACTAGAATAGAAATCCACCCCTTCTGCTTGTGTAGATCCCACCCATCACAATCAGTTGAACTTGCAACCAAAACTTTTTGATTCCAAAAGATTTAGAGGTGCAAAATCTTTGGGCCCGCAAATGTAACATTTAACATGATACAACATTTTAGCCTGCAAGCTGAACCATTAATGAAGCCTTGTAGTTTTAGGGTTGCAAAATTCCAGGAAAAAGAAATTTTACATGGGAATTAATACTAATTTATGGGAAGTTTTATGGGAATTTACAGTAAGTTATGGGAATTTATGGGAATTAATGAGAGATAATCCTGGCTAAAACAATCAGACTTGATGCAATAAAGCATAAAACAAATCTGTTCCTCAATCGCAGGCACAAAACACACTACTTATTGCAGAGCCATTGACACCTATTGATAAATGCGTTGTGCACAGACCTCGAAATTGACCTCATTTAAGCATCCTCAAAACCCCACCCCTCTGTGTCAACTATTGGTTTAAGTCATTCACTGTCATTGCATCTTTCATCTTTGCTGTTTGATGAAAGTGTGCAGACTCTGCAGTCTGTGCAGAGTGCCTAGGCTACTCTGGGTTAGTTCCTAGTTAGCAGAAATTATAGCTCAACCCTTAGCAGCAGCGTTTTTGTAGTGCAATGAAATAATTGATTGTCCAATGAAAGAATTTATATTTGTAGGTTTATATGACCCAGTTTCTTTGAATTACCCAAAAATTTCAGTCAGTTCCCATGAATTCCCACAAATTCCTGTTAATGCCCATTCATTCCTATAATTCTGTGACATATTTATACATGTTAGTTTGTGTTTTGTCACAGTGTGTTAGACTGGATAAAAGAAGTTATGGGTGTTACAATAGGTGTTGCAATGGGTGTTACATTCATATTTGGGTTCCTGGGTTACCTCTGTACCCACTCTCTAGTTCATCAGCAGAAACTTTAGCAGTAGCTGAGGTCCAAACAGTCTGAATATTCTGGTCATGTTTGTTAATTCATGCTAATTTATAATTGTATGTCATAGTTTGCCACCAACCTTACCTTACTCCAACCCATCTTCCCCCTGCAGGCTTAATGACAGCAGCATAACACATGTGGGCTGTGCTGATCTGATGTCAGCTCTCACATCAAACCCCACACACCTGAGAGAGCTGAATCTGAGTGGGAATGAACTTACAGACTCGGGAGTGAAGAGGATTTCTGAATTACTTCAGAACGACTGCTGTAAATTACAGAGACTGCAGTAAGTCCACAGTCAGTTGACAGTTAGATTATGCAGTAATGGAATAGACACAGTATTTTCACTGGTATCAACTTTCACAATAAAACATGGTCCTCTTTTTTAAAATGAATTCAGCTAACACTAATCAATTGTTTGTGAAGATGTGAGTGTCATGTTTTGGTGGGCCTGCAAATGAAATAGGCCACGGCCCAGATCACCCTCAAATAGTAAATGTTGACATTTTGGACCACTTGTTTTATTCCCATGAATATGCGTTTCAATGCCATTGAAATACATTACAAAACTATGCACAGTCTATGGTACAGAGGAAGTGGGGACATGTCTCAATGCATGTTATAGTAAATTATATCTAGAGGGTATAGGCTTATACATATACAACAAAATGCCATGGTATTTGTATGATGATTGACTGATGAATGTTTATGTGAAAAGTTGTTTCATGTGAGTTCTAAAACCGAAAAGAGTGAATGCTCAAATTTCATGTTCTCATCATTCACATCATACCATACCATGGCACTGAGTTGGCATTATGGACGTGTATATACATCATACCATACCATGGCACTGAGTTGGCATTATGGACGTGTATATACATCATACCATACCATGGCACTGAGTTGGCATTATGGACGTGTATATACATCATACCTTTCCATGGCATTGTGTTGGCATTATGAACGTGTATATAGATCATTCACATCATACCATACCATGACATTGTGTTGGCATTATGGACGTGTAGATAGATCATACTATACCATGGCATTGAGTTGGCATTATGGACGTGTATATATCATACCATACCATGGCATTGTGTTGGCATTATGGACGTGTATATACATCATACCATACCATGGCATTCAGTTGGCATTATGGACGTGTATATACATCATACCATACCATGGCATTGAGTTGGCATTATGGACGTGTATACACATCATACCATACCATGGCATTGAGTTGGCATTATGGACGTGTATATACATCATACCATACCATGGCACTGAGTTGGCATTATGGACGTGTATATAGATCATACCATACCATGGCATTGAGTTGGCATTATGGACGTGTATACACATCATACCATACCATGGCATTGAGTTGGCATTATGGACGTGTATATACATCATACCATACCATGGCACTGAGTTGGCATTATGGACGTGTAGATAGATCATACCATACCATGGCATTGAGTTGGCATTATGGACGTGTAAATAGATCTATTTTGCTGTCTAAGTAACACTTAAAAACATTACCCATTTGAAATCAACCCAGACAGTGATTTACATTGTTCATGAAATAAAGAGGTGCATTTTGAGTGATAATGAATTAGACAGCTTGAATACTAACTTGTTTTGTGATCTAGTGGTCAGAAAATTCAATGCAAAACAATCTGATCCCTTTCTGTCTGAAACTGCATTAAAAAGAGCATACATCTGAATTAAAAAAAACATTCTAGGTTGTTTTTAATATTTTGATCATTAAAAAGTCTTTAATTTCCCCAAGGCTTTCAGACTGTAGCATAACAGGAGAAGGATATGCTGCTCTGGCATCAGCTTTGAAATCAAACCCCTCACACCTGGTAGAGCTGGACCTGAGAGGAAACGACCCTGGAGACTCTGCAGTGGCGCTCCTCACTGATTTAATCAATTTAGTTAAGAATCAGAAATTCAAACTGAAGACGCTGAGGTGAGAAAAATTAATAAATCAAGGAAACAAATTTCACAACTGACTTTCAATGAAGGCAGACTGGCTGTGGGTAACCACCATCCAACCCCAGTGTAAACATGTAGTAGTCATTCCTTAATAAACTAACCGTGTAACACCCACAGACTCTGCATAGATTAGGAGTTAGAATTGATTGGATTTTTACCACTATTGATACCATTGTTGATTCTGCTATCAGTCTCATTCTTTACCAGGTCTCTCAAGTTCTGCCTTCCTTACTGTGGTTCAGTGAATACATACGTCTTTTTGGCTTTAGCACATGAAAACACTGTAACTGTAACTGCTGTAAATGCTGTTTAAGAAAAACATATAAAACACATTTTGGCCTATAATGTAAAACAAAAAAAATGGCATATAATGAAGACTATCGTACTATGGTGGTCGCCACAGCTTATTATAAGGTAAACCATGTAGGACAGTATTGTCTATAGCTTTGCAGCCATTGACCATGGCCTGATAAGAAGAATTGATAATGTTGGAGGCACATTGTTCCTGTGGATTGAATCATTCAGTTCGCAGTTCTTCTCGATTCCAGATTCTCGATTCCCACCCCTACTGCAGATGGGAGCAACAGTAACAATGACACCTATTTCCCTTTGCAGGTTATTAAAGACTGATGCTGCAAAGGAAGCCTGCACTCATCTGATTAAAATCCATGGAATAAACCCCTTACTGCAGACAGAGCTGGATTTGAGTCAGAGGAAAATAGGAGACTCAGGAGTGATGCAGATCTGTGCCCTACTGGAGGACTCACACTGCAAAGTGCAGAAGCTTAAGTCAGTGGTTTAAATCGATATTCACATTTGTAGCATTACATGCAACCATCATTACATTTCAAAAGCAGTCATGCGTTTATGCCTGAGCAGGCACTGGTTTTCACATGCATTAAAGTAGGGGTGGGCGGGATACATAGTATATGCAGCATAAATAGTATACACAGTATACAATGCAACTTTGGCCAAAGGTCAAGATTTTGAATATACCGGCCTACCGCGATAGCTCAGATTTGGTTTTGATTAGCATTTTGCCTGTCCTATCTATCTTACATACGCAGATGACTGCAAGCATTTTATGCAGACCTAGTCATTTACGGGTAATTTACGTACTCTCTTTACCATGGTGTCACTAGTTGTCGATGTAATCGCTGATTCTAATTGAAGTGTGGTTAAAAAGTTTTCCATAAACTTTCCATAAATCTCACTAAATAAAACTTTCATTAATTCTGTATTTTGTAATTATCATCTAAAGATTTCCTGGATGTCATGTGATTATTTTGATTTAACAAATTTTGATTTAATTTTGTTGCATTCTGCTTTCAATTAATAATGATTTGACCAGCCAAAGTTTAAGATCTGACCTCTGACTCATTTTAGAGTTTGAGGTTGGAGGGTTTACCACAATATTATTTGGGCCCAAAACAGGAACATTCTGAAACCAAATCAATTAGTTCATTATTTATCAATTAGTTCATTATTTTTTATCTGTGTCCTGATCAATACTGCATATTTGAAATTGTGTCTTAAAGTTATATAAAACAGATTGTAATATATACCACATACTGTCCATGTGTGAAATTATACCACAATATGTATTTTAGGCCATATCACCCGCCTACCCCTGCATTAAAAGGAAAATGTGTTACAGACATTCTAGGGCTATTTTCGGATGATAAAGTGTTCATACATTTTATCTTGATTTGTTTCAATGCAATGCTATGCCCCTCACATGGCCCTTGGAGCTCTTGTAAACACAAAATATTCCAAACTGTTTATGGGTTTTGGTGATTTGTTACCATTTCTAAACTTCCCTATTTTCTTTAGACTTGCTTACTGTGGTATCAGTGGTACAGGATATGCAGCTCTGGCCTTAGTCCTGAAGCCACGGCAGTCTAATGTAACAGAGTTGGATCTGAGAGGAAACGACCCTGGAGACTCAGGAGTGAAGCTGCTCGCTGATTTACATAATTTAGTTTATGATAAAAAACATAAACTAAAGAGTCTGAGGTGAGAAAGCTGCTTTTTTGTGTTTCCATCATTCAGTTAACCTGCATTTTATTTGCTAACATAATTCTACATTGCATTACTCTCCAGAATGAGAACAACATTTTTCTTTTTTCAGAATCATGTTCCTCTCTGTCTCTCCCTACAGGTTGCCGGGGACAGATGCAGCAGAGAAAGCCTGTTCTTATCTGACTGAAGTCCTAAGAATCAACCCCTTACTTCAGAATGATCTGGATCTGAGTAAGAAGAAACCTGGAGACTCGGGAGTAAAGCAGTTCTGCGCTCTGTTAAGGGACTCACACTGCAAACTGAAGAAACTTAAGTTAGTGTTTGAATTTGTTTGGTCATTTTTTTATTTTCTGACAATGAAAATCCTTTCCTCTACAACACAATTTCATGGATATACTGTATGCAGTCATACTTATTTATATCCCTTTGCGAATTGAATTCCTAAGGAGAAATACATCATAACTGTATTGGTCCTGTGACAAAACAGGATCATTAATTAGCTAACTAGCTGCATGTTAAACGTTTGCACCTGTGTATTCAGACCAGAAACGTGTCCTGCGAGAACCGGCTGCTGCGAGCTGTGGAAACCATGTTTATATTGCACACGGCGCAAATATAGATCTGTCTTCTATTTCTAATGGTCAACACAGGCACGCCGTGAGCTGCAGGGAAAACACGTCGGTGTGCATGGTGTAATTTGTTAACATGCATTATTATCGAAAGATGACCTGAGCCATGTATGCGCTCCAAACACACTGATTGCACTGATTACACTGATTGTGAATGAGGCATAAGAATTTAGACTTTAGAATGGGAGAGGATCCAGGACCAGTAATTTTACACTCTACATTGGTATTACTGGTAGTAATGTGCGTATTATTTCCTTTGCAACCTACCATGATATCAGTGGCTTGGGCATGGAGACTGTTTTAATGGAGGGACAATTTTCAGATGTGGTAGCATCCTTGATTTATTCAGATGTATATGTGCTTTGCAAATCATACATGTAGCTAATTGTGGAATAATTTTTATTTTAGCGTGCAAACAGTTATAAAAACATTGAAATGATTAGTGTTTGTTAATAGGTGATACCAGTAATAATTATAATAATAACAATCTGTACTCTTTTAATCCCGTTAGGGAAATTTGGTCTCAGCATTTAACCCAATTGTGAATTAGTGAAACACACAGCACACAGTGAAGTGAAGTACACACTATCCCAGGACAGTTGGCTGCTGCTGCTATTTTGACACCCAGGGTGTCGCTGAGGGGTTAGGTGCCTTCCTCACAGGCACTTCAGCCACATAGAAAATAGAAGTCGTATACAGACCTTTCTGAGTTATTAGTGGCTATCCTGTGATTATTTATTTTCCTGTTTTCTCTCTTTAGACTTAGTAACAGCAATAAAGAAGATGGAGGCACCATAACAGATGAAGGCTGTGCTGCTCTGACTTCAGCTCTGACATCAAACCCCTCACACCTGAAGGAGCTGAATCTGAGTGGGAATGAACTAGGAGACTCAGGAGTGAAGCACATATCTGATCTGATTGGAAATCCACAGTGTAAACTACAGAGATTGCTGTAAGTAAACTGTCACTGAGATGTTAAATATTCACTATTACCAACTTAGCTTAAATGTAAAAACCAACTTCAAGTGCAATTTACCTCCCTTTTTACCTCCTACAGCCAGGTTACACTTGTCTAACTCACCTTTCTCGTTTCCATGCAGCCAATGTCCCAGTCTCATGTTAGAGTTTTGGCTTAGCTTAGCACAGTTCCATTGAATCCTTCAAGACCATTAGCATTACATTCTAAAAAGACTGTGGAACTCTAGAACTCAAGTAGAGAGTAGAACTCAAAATCCTCTGTATTTCTCTGTTCCATGAGCTAATTTAACAAAATAGTGAAGTGTTCTTTTAAGAATTTTGTGAGACTAGGGTGCAAGGGTTGTGTGTCATTTATACTGCAACAGTACATATTTTTGCAAATACTAACGTGCTGCTGGCATTCGAATTTTTATTCAAGGTACAATACACCATTCATCCATTCTACACCCCCTAATATTATACTTGAGACATTTGATTGTAAATATCTTGCACAGCAAACACTCCAGACTCCTCTGGAAACTCCTCTGCTTGGAAAGAAGATTGGTCTCACGCACATATAGTAATAGAATAATAATGTCATTATTTGTGTCAATTGAGTCGTACTTGTGAAGCAGGTTGAAGCATTAGGCTAATATCTCACAGTTGCTGTCCAAACTACAATATTTAAAATGCACTGTTATCAATCAAAAACATTGTATGTACTGAAGCATGGACACACTCATTCCTCATAGACAGATAAATCTACAAAAACACGGATGCAAAGTTTGGAATTGTGAAAATCACCAACAATATCATTATCAATGTGTCTATCACAGGCTCAATAACAGCAGTGTAACCAAGGAAGGCTGTGCTGCTCTTGCTTCAGCTCTGAAGTCAAACCCCTCATACCTGGTAGAACTGAATCTGAGTGGGAATAAACTAGGAGACTCAGGAGTGAAAGAGATATTTGCTGTACTGAAAAAGCCAAACTTTAAACTACAGAAACTGGTGTAAGTATTATGATGCTGAACAACAAGTAGAAAATAAAATTATTTATGATAAGTAAATCAAATAAAATAATATGTATTTGATGGACATTTTACACTAATATGTCTGTACATTTCATTTTTTACACAAATATAAATATTTATCTTTACCTCCCCTATAAGGTGTATGCAGGATTGTAGCTCCATCAAAGCAAATAATATTTTTCCTGTAGATTATCCGACTGCTGTATAACAGATGGCGGCTGTGCTGATCTTGCTGCAGCATTGAGATTAAACCCCTCACACCTGATAGAGCTGAATCTGAGTGGGAATGAACTAGCAGATTCAGGAGTGAAGCACATCTCTGCTATATTACAGAATACAAAGTGTATTATGGAGAAACTACTGTAAGTAAACAGTATGTTAAATCATAGAAAATGATAACTAAAAGCAGAAATAAGAAAGTAAGCGAACTGCAGAAATGTCGTAATTATTGCCAGGAGACAAATGAGATGACCTGGGGCCGGTTTCCTGAAGCCCTCTTAACACTAAGCATCAGCATCAATTTTATTTTTGACTTTTATTCCCTCCAGAATTTCAGACTGTGGTATAACAGGTGATGGATATGCCAGTCTTGCATCTGCTCTCAAATCAGAGCACTTAAATCTGACAGAGCTGAATCTGAGAGGGAATGACCCAGGACCCAAAGGAGTTACTGATTTATTAAATGCAGTTAATCATCAAAAATATCACACCCTCAGGTAAGAGAGCGTCATAAAAAGATCTCTCTGATCTCAACATTCCAGCACTGGTTTGAATTGCTACTTTTAATTTCTGCCGCAATCTGGTAACACTTTACGGGTGAGTATATAACACATTCATTGCAGTTCTCATCCAGTCATTGGATGTCAGTCTCCCTCTGGGAAAGTGAACGTGTGCTCTCCCTACTTGCCCCTACCTCTCCCCCAACTTCATCAGCAAGCAGCCTGCGGAAGGGCACTTTCCCCGATATGAGACATGCCATGCAAATGAACAGCAGATGACCAATTTATGCACATAAAACTCAGAAATAGACTATCCCGACATTTTTATGTTCATTTAGGCATTGCAGATATATCGGTATATACACAAATTTTGGTTATTTTTGTCTAGTCTGCAAATACAAGATGACCCCCCCTCCTTTTTAGAAGTATTTATAGGACAAAATATCGTCTTATATTCAGACTAATACAGTATGTCTTCATTGGTAGATACATTAGATGCATATGCCATCTATGGGTAATTCAAACACTGAGTGGGAACCCTGACTCACCCAAGTATGTTTTATGGGTAACACTATATTAAGATGCAATACATCTAATATATTCAATCTAATTTGATGGCTTTATGGAGGTACAGCAGTCACAAGGTTAAAATGTACCACTAAATCTCTGTTATTCTGATGTACACACATGCAATGCTCACAATGTTCACACAAAACTGTTCAAACTAAACTGTAAACATGAGACTCTCAAGGCTGTAGGAGGACTAAGGACTTAAACCATGCTTCTTTCTTCACAGGTTGTTGAAGGATAATGCAGCAGAGAAAGCTTGTGCTTATCTGACTTCAGTTGTAGGGACACACCCCTTGCTTTTGACAGAGCTGGATCTGAGTGAGAAGAAACCAGGAGACTCAGGAGTGAAGCAGTTCTCTGCTCTTCTGGAAGATCCACTCTGCAGACTACAGAGGCTGCAGTAAGCTGCTTGTTTTATATACTGTATTGTCTTTAAAGGAAGTATTTTGGTAACATGTTACTTGACAGGTCAGTACATAACACATTAATAGCAGCTGTCATAAATTGCTCACAAAGCATTCATAACTATTTCATAAGACATGACTCAACATGCAGACCCAACCTTTCATAAATGTGGAAGACAGAATGGCAATAATTTATCAAAATAAAAGTCTAGCGGTCTCAGAGCAGCATTGCCGTTTTTGTTTTAAAACTGATTTTTGTTTTAGCCTCTGTGCGCTCAGCTGTCTTGCAAAGAATAGACACTATAACACTCCAACTAGGCTGAGCTGTGAGGTGTAGACACAGATTTTCTAGAGCCATTATAAGTGCTATTAATAAAATAATAATAGTTGAGGTCATTTACTGTGAGTTTTAATGAACAACCTGCAAATATTACGAACTTACCTCATGTTGAGTCTGCTTGTCAGTAATGCAGCGGCACATTACCCACCAAAAGGATAACAAAAATTGCAGATCTCTCCTACAATTCAATGAACATTCTGCTCGAGTTGTTTATGAATATTTATTTAAACTAATGCAGCAGAAAACATAATCAACATCTGCAGTAGCCTACTGATCTCCACTAGCACCTTGCACAGAAACAAAGTTTGTTTCACCAAAGTCCTGTAATGTTGCGGGAAATTTAACATGACAGGTGCTTAATCAGACCTAGGCCTACAAACATCTAATGCAATGTAATGACACACTTTTAATTATATTCTTAACAACAATTCATTGTATTTATGTCTGTGTTATTTTGTTCTGTTTTACCTTGTTTTACGTTTGGAAAAGAATCATGCAATAAATAAAAATAATAAATAATCTCCTAATTCAATGAATAACGATTATAATTCGTTATTGACCGTTATGCAGAGCCCATTTATGGGAATCTGTATTGGAACTAAAAAAGTCGGATGGGTGCATCCCTATATTTTACCTAATGACCAGGGGTCTGGTTTCTTGATAACGTTCACTCTTAGCGTGCTAAGACGACGCCAAAGATATATCTTGCCAAAGCTGTTTATTTTTCTGTGTGTGTTCTCTTTTGAGACTTCTTAACTGAGTTGTACTTAACTCTCTCTTATGACGCTGAATCCACATTGCTGGCATCGATTGATGTCATTTGCACCTTTTTGAGCATGTGTCAAAAATAGTTTTAAGGGCATGAGTGTGCAGGTATCAACAAGAAATATGCAAGTGAAAATATAATGAGTGCATCAGTATGATGTGTATAGGTGACATGTTTGCATTGTAGAGGGATTGAAAAACAAAGCAGATTGATTTATTTTAGCGTTTTTTACTTCATATAAAATCAAGCACAAAATGCAACGTAACCATATCAGATCTTCCGTGCCAGATGTCTTGAGTCCAACATGACATTTTTGTAAGCTGTAAAACATGTGTTTAAGCTAAGAACTGTACTAAGATAAAGCGTAAGAATGGTCCAGGTGTGAATCCTTGTTTAAATCTAAATTGAACAATGTAAATATCTTCTTGTCAGTAATGGTCACCACCCACTTTATCCCACATGGTTTCTTCAGGTTTAATGACAGCAACATAACAGATGTGGGCTGTACTGCTCTGACTTCAGCTCTCACATCAAACCCTTCACACCTGAAAGAGCTGAATCTGAGTGGGAATAAACTAGGAGACTCTGGAGTGAAGGAAATCTCTGCTCTTCTAAGGAATCCTCTCTGTAAACTACAGAAATTGGAGTGAGTAGTGGAGTAAAACAGCAATCAAATAAGTTGCATGCAAAATTAAAGAGTATACTTGCATGAAAATAAGTGGTATGCAAAATTAAAGAGTATACTTGCATTAAAATTTTATTTACCATTGCATTGCAGACTTCATGACAGCAGCGTAACATCAGAAGGCTGTGCTGCTCTGACTTTAGCTCTCAAATCAAACCCCTCGCACCTGGTAGAGCTGGACCTGAGTGGAAACAAGCTAGGAGATTCTGGATTGAAGCATATTATTGCTTTACTGCAGAATCCACACTGTAGACTACATAGACTGTTGTAAGTAATTAGACTATGCAGAAATTTGATGTTACTCAGGGACTGCTAATCATAGAGAGGAATTACACAGAGAAGAATGAGTATTACATGGATGCAGAGCTGTTAGTGATATCTCGGATGTCATGAATCGTTCATCACGGAAACTAGTGACTTACACTGTTGGAAACGACAGGCTGTGTTTCGCGCTGTCAGTTTCATGTGATATGCGTGTGTGAAGACCACTGCGCTTCATATAATGATATCTTTAGTATGTTTTGTCCAAAAACCACTGCCCTCATTCAGACCATTGGCAAGACACCTACCAAATTTGAAGTCAGCCAGAAGAGTGGTTTGAGAATTATGCTTGGAACAGAGAGACACACGCACAGACTTTACAGACTTTACATTTATAGATAGCTTCTACGCATTATGCCAAGTATAGAGGTACATATTCTATAAAGCACAGTTCTTGAATTGAGAAACACAAAGTGACTTAATTTGTTTTCTGTGATGTGCGAAACACAATGTGCTAATCCAAAATTGATATTAGTCTTGGAAAAAGAAAAAAAAAACCTTTTAAGATCTGAGTTTAAAACAGAAAATCTCTCTCCCTCTGTCTATCTCTTGCTCTCAGTTTCACTGGTGACTTGTCCAGTACAAAAGTGATCTTGACACCTGCTCCTTCCATACAGGCTTAATGACAGTAAAATAATGAAAAAAAGCTGTGATGCTGTGACTTCAACTGTGACATTAGACCCCACACTCCATCTGAAAGGGAATAAACCAGAAGAGAAGAAGCCTACTGCTCCCATGGAATATCCCACCTGTAAACTGGAGTGAGTAACAGTATTTGACACCAAGGAATATAGGATCATGAACTGAAATGGATGGTGATAGATATTTTTTTGAAAGTGACAGGGATAATTCAGCAGGTCCAGAGTTTGCTGAATGTTTTGTTTAAGCAATAAGACCCTTGAGTCCATTCTATACCATGACTTTAGCATACGTCAGAACCCACTCGGCTCTTACAGCAGTAATGACACGAAAGGGAGACCACACTATAATTTAACGAGACGTGTTTATTGAATAAAATAAAGATATATCAGTAGATGCTGAGATTAACCAAAAGTGTGACAAACCGTCTTTCTCTTTTTCTTGACCTTGCAATAGTTTTTGTTAGTGTTTGTTTAATCGCGTTTCCAGCATTTCTTGTTCCTTTGCCAATTTGGCTTCCAATTTCTTTTGCTCCCGTTGTGATTTCTTTTGCTCCTGATTTCCTTTGCACCAACTCTAATTTCATTTTCTCTAACTCCATCTCCATCTGTATTTTCAACAGTTGTTTTTGTTGTTTAAAGCTTAAATTACTTGATTCAACAGTCAGGAATATTGTGCTCAATCGTGTACACTACCAACAAACATTTAGACAGAGCTACTAAAAAGTCTTCCAACATGCTCATTGCGACACTTTCAACGACAACAAGCAGTCAACCAGTGTGCAAATCTCAAAGCAAAACTAACAAAACTAACTAATCTGTCACCAAGCACATCCAACCCAACAGGTTGCAAAACCTATCCAGGTAACAGGACAAACTAATCCTGGAACATCCCCCTAAACATTTACCCCTCACTGCTCTGCCCTACCTTCGCACTGAGTCCAAGAGCGAGATCATTTACGCATCTAGACCACTGTAGACGTGCCACCACGACCGAAGCCAATCCAGCCGTTTCTCCACGCCGGTGCCCTCAGCCCAGACTCCAGTGACTACAGCAGCCTAAATCCTAGCAACAGAGAGCCGGTGCCCTCAGCCCAGACTCCAGTGACTACAGCAGCCTAAATCCTAGCAACAAAGAGCTCTAAATGGGGAAAAAGCAATAGCTCCAGATGATTCTTTGTTCAGCCACCAAAACTGCAACCAAATTTTGTTTAACCCTTTAGGCGCCAGAGGTTTTTTCCTAAAATGTTCGATTTTGATCTTAAATTCAAACAGCTGTAACTTAAAAGTTAGAAGAGATATTAGAATTAAATTAGAGAAATATTAAGGATGACCCAAGTTTATGTAGGGATTCAATTTACCCATCTAGTTTGCATATTATTAGGCAGCCATCTTGAATTATAGAATTTTCATGAAATGTCAAATTTTTGAATGATAAAATACAGTACTTTCCCCCCCAAAAATGCCCCTCACCTTCTGTATGCTATATTGCACAATACTGCATGCTCAGGTAAATAGTAAATAATAAACTAACTGTGTAAATCATTACTAATAAATGGCAGAAACAAACTGAATGCATGTAGCAGTAGAGGGGCTTTTTACTGTAGAGATTTTCCATTTACTGCATAGGCACTCAGACTCCATGTATGGGGCACATATATATGACTCTTATGACACACACATACAGGTAGACAAGACCTGTTTAGTTTGAAAGCTCACTCGCCACGGCACGGCACAGATCAAAAAAACGAGTTTATGTAGTAGGCCTTTTGCTGTAGAGATAATGAACCCTTGTCCATCCAGGTGACACTTCTTGTAGTGTTTCATGGTGTGGAACCTCTCATTGCAAGGCACAACACAAAGACCCACCCCACACTGCCTACACCTGTGTTTTGTCTGACAGCGGCCTTTAGGGCGGGTCCAACTAGAACAAACAACACAATCTGGGTGATCATCAGCCTTGCAGAGAAAGTGGCGCTCAGTGAGTCTCTGTGGCATGTCTCCCAATGAGGATGACCTTCGACCTTTGTTGCTGTCTTTCCTGGAGTAGCAGCAGTGCAGCAGCAGTAAATAATGTTAGCATTCACCATGCTTACACTTAGAATGGCATTGAAAATTCTATTGTACCATTTCCTTGACCTATGGGGAAAGAGGTAGGTCTTCATTCTCTGGTCTGCTGTGTCAACACCCCCCATGTATGAATTGTAATCATCAACACACACAGGCCTGTTTATCTCCCAGTAGCCACTATCAGTGTGTTTGGTCCTGATGCGTTTACTGACGCGTGTTGCTATGCAGTGTAGAGAGCATTGTGAGGCACTTTGTGTCATGCCACGCACAAGCTAACATTTTCCCCCTCCTCATGAAGACTGGGTCATCTCCCTTGCTCAAGGGTAACTGTTCTCTTACTGCTTACAGTCCCACACACACCTGAGTTATTGCTTGCCAGCTCATCTGCTATGGCTGGTGAGGTGTAGTAGCTGTCCATGTACACCTCATGGCCCTTCCCTGCGTATGGGGCCATCAGCTCACAGACAATAAGCTGTGTGACACCAAATTCAGCATTTGCATTAGGCCTACTTTGTCCAGTGTACATGGACCACTGGAGCACATAGCCTGACTTGACTTCACTCAAAACAAATACCTTTTAGCCATATTTGTCTGGTTTGTTGGGGTTATACATTTTTAGGATTGACTTCTCTTTGAAGGCCATGGTTATTTTCATCCAGTGACATAATCTTACATACGAATACTCTTCATTGTTGGCAAAATGAAGGAAAGACAAAATCATTTCAAATCTATTCCTGGACATCACCATGCCAAATCCAGGTGTTGCTGTTGGCCAGTATTCGGCCCAGTAATCTTCTAATTCTGACTTCTCTACCAGACTCATACTCAAATGCAGAGAAATGAAGGCTTTCATTTCACTGACGGTTATCTGGAGTGTGGCTTGAGTTGATGGGAGGCTAAAAACGGATGGGCATAGCGATTTGTCTCATTTGCAAGTACATTCCAGAAATCATCACAGAGAAAGAGTGACAGAAAATGTAGGGGCGAATTAGCATTTGATAGTTCTCTTTCCCCCAGATATCCAATTGGCTAATCAAAGGGCATGATCCAATTTTGATACTCTTCCTCATTGGTCAAGTTAGTTTTGTTATATTGTGTAGCCCATTTATACTTCTATTAGATTTGCACTGGTAGTGTACTTGCATTGACACTTTCCTGCACTATGTTTACCATAGAATCTGTCTGCACCTTTCACACTCTATAACTTAAAGGCATAACAGGCAAAAAAAAAAAAAATTGTCATAAATTCTCACCAATACATGTAGATTTGTTTGCAAACCAAGGAGTAGGAACCAGTGATGATCATTTCAGTAGAGCTATGGTGACTGAGATGATAATAAACGTGATTTCTGTTTCATTCAGTTTTGGTTTTATTGTAGCTTACATTCACCCCATAGAGAGCCTTTTAACCCACGTCTTTAACCCATCTATCTATCTATCTATCTATCTATCTATCTATCTATCTATCTATCTATCTATCTATGACTTTGAGACAACTAAACAATTATACCAGTATCAACTCCTCAG
>PYXC01002385.1:0-2500 GCA_015244755.2 Tenualosa ilisha
AAATATGTCCTACACAAAACTACTACAAGTATAAATATGTCCTATCCAAAACTACTACAAGTATAAATATGTCCTATACAAAACTACTACAAGTATAAATATGTCCTATCCAAAACTACTACAAGTATAAATATGTCCTATACACACATATATGTTTATATTTGTTCATACATACAAGTTTATGTAGTGGTGGCGTAGTGGTTAAAGAACCTGGCTAGCGTGCAAGTAGCCTGAAAAGTTGTGGGTTCAAATCCCGGCTGCCACCGTTGTGTCCTTGAGCAAGACACTTAACCCTAAGTTGCTCTAGGGGAGACTGGCCCTGATGTAATTGATAGTCGATTTGAATGAAAAAAATGAAATTATTTATATTTACATTTACATAAATGTGATGGAAATGTTATGTTTGTTGTCATTTACACACATATTTGTTGATACTTGTTGATCTCACACACACACACACACACACACACATACGTTTGGATTTGTTGCTCAATGCCGTCAGTGGTAAAATGATGCCCCCTGGTGGTTGTATGGCATCATTTCAATCCTTTTTCTCCACCTCTGCTACCATAGAACTACATAGAACTACACTGCTACCATAGAACTACATAGAACTACACTGCTAACATAGAACTACACTGTTTTCCTTTTTTATAGTTCTATGTTGTGCGTCTGTGTGTGTGTGTAGAACCAGCACCAGACGCCGTCTACCCACATTCTGTACAATATTTTACGCTTGGTTCCACGCTGGTGGAATTAGATTAGATTAGATTAGATTAGATTAGATTCAACTTCATTGTCATTACTCATGTAGAAATACAGGTAACGAAATGCAGTTTGGCATCTAATCAGAAGTGCAAAGAGCAGCAAGTGCAGTATATACAGTATATGCAGTATGTACAGTATGCAGTATATACAGTATGCAGTATGTACAGTTAAAGAGCAAATTATATAGAGATAAGAGTAGTAATAATAAATAGGCAGAAGAGCAATATAGATGTAAGGTGAAGAGATAATAAGGGTAATATACAGATGTGCTATATAGATTCAATATAAGGGCAATATACAGATGTGCTATAGAGATAGTCATGTACAGATGTATTAAGTATATACAGATGTGCTATAGAGACAGTTTTGTACAGATGTATTAAGTATATACAGATGTACAGATGTATTAAGTATATACAGATGTCCAGATGTGCAGTCCAAGGGCTATAGCAGCATAGCTATAGCAGCAAAGTGTGAGGTTCAGTGGGGGGCAGAGTTCAGTAGTGTGACGGCAGTGGGGAAGAAGCTGAATGGCTACCAGATCAACAGATCAACCCTCTCCATCTTCAAGAAACTCTTGAAGACCTCAGATCTTCCAAGAACATCTCCTGGCTTGAATTTTGAGAATGCACTTAACATCTTCTACTTAATTTCTCTTTTATACTGCACTTTTTATGACACTATTGCACTTTCAACTTCAAATAGTGCAGTTTTGATGTTAGCAATATGCACTCTTTGTTAGTTTCTTTCATTGTGTTGTAGTTTGAATGTTTATCCTCTTTTTACACAGTCCTAATTGCTCAGTCCAATATATACAATAAGGGTATGATGGGTAATAATAAATAGGGTGCAAAGATTTTTACACAGCAAAGATTTTTACACAAGCAAAGATTTTTACGCAGTCGTAATTGCTCAACCCAATAAATACAAATAAGGCTATGATGGGTAACAATAAATAAGGTGCAAAGATTTTTACACAGCAAAGATTTTTACACAAGCAAAGATTTTTACGCAGTCGTAATTGCTCAACCCAATAAATACAAATAAGGCTATGATGGGTAACAATAAATAAGGTGCAAAGATTTTTACACAGCAAAGATTTTTACACAAGCAAAGATTTTTACACAGTCTTAATTGCTCAGTCCAATAAATACAAAAAGGCTATGATGGGTAATAAATAAGGTGCAAAGATTTTTATACAGCAAAGATTTTTACACAAGGAAAGATTTTTTTACACAGTCCTAATTGCACAGTCAAATAAATACAAATAAGGCTATGACGGGTAATAAATAAGGTGCAAAGATTTTTACACAGCAAAGATTTTTACACAAGCAAAGATTTTAAGGTGATGCATGGGGTTCAACAGTCTTGTTGAAATATCCTGTTTCTCTTAATCAGTAATGTTTAGAAAAATGAAAGCACGATGAACAAATGACTAATTAATTATTAAAATGAACAAACAAATTAACAAATTATTATCTAAAGAAATTACTAACCCTTATGCAACTGAATGTAACTGTGTTCAACAGGTTTGTCAGCAGTGAAACATGTTGCAGGCAGCATAGTGTTTTCCCTCCCTTGACCAGCAGAGGTCCCTGTTGAGCTTTACTTTGACGAGCTTTCAGTGTGTGTGTGTGTGTGTAAGGCAGTTTGCAGCACGTCTGTGTGTGCATGTCTGTGTGTGTGTGTGTGTGTAGGGGAATTTACTGCATGTCTGTCTGCGTGTGTGTGT
>PYXC01002385.1:30000-32500 GCA_015244755.2 Tenualosa ilisha
TAATAGTCTGGAGCCCAAACCAAGCTAACAGAAGCGCAGCGGGGCTAACTGTCTGGAGCCCAAACCAAGCTAACAGAAGCGCAGCGGGGCTAACTGTCTGGAGCCCAAACCAAGCTAACAGAAGCACAGCGGGGCTAATTGTCTGGAGTCCAAACCAAGCTAACAGAAGCACAGCTTGGCTAACTGTCTGGAGCCCAAACCAAGCTAGCAGAAGCACAGCGGGGCTAACTGTCTGGAGCCCAAACCAAGCTAACAGAAGCACGGCGGGGCTAACTGTCTGGAGCCCAAACCAAGCTAACAGAAGCACAGCTTGGCTAATTGTCTGGAGCCCAAACCAAGCTAGCAGAAGCACGGCGGGGCTAATTGTCTGGAGCCCAAACCAAGCTAACAGAAGCACAGCTTGGCTAATTGTCTGGAGCCCAAACCAAGCTAGCAGAAGCACGGCGGGGCTAACTGTCTGGAGCCCAAACCAAGCTAACAGAAGCACAGCGGGGCTAACTGTCTGGAGCCCAAACCAAGCTAACAGAAGCACAGCTTGGCTAATTGTCTGGAGCCCAAACCAAGCTAACAGAAGCACGGCGGGGCTAATTGTCTGGAGCCCAAACCAAGCTAACAGAAGCGCAGCGGGGCTAACTGTCTGGAGCCCAAACCAAGCTAACAGAAGCACAGCTGGACTAATAGTCTGGAGCCCAAACCAAGCTAACAGAAGCACAGCTTGGCTAACTGTCTGGAGCCCAAACCAAGCTAGCAGAAGCACAGCTTGGCTAACTGTCTGGAGCCCAAACCAAGCTAACAGAAGCACAGCGGGGCTAACTGTCTGGAGTCCAAACCAAGCTAACAGCAGCACAGCTTGGCTAACTGTCTGGAGCCCAAACCAAGCTAACAGAAGCACAGCTTGGCTAATTGTCTGGAGCCCAAACCAAGCTAACAGAAGCACAGCTTGGCTAACTGTCTGGAGCCCAAACCAAGCTAACAGAAGCACAGCTTGGCTAACTGTCTGGAGCCCAAACCAAGCTAACAGAAGCACAGCTTGGCTAACTGTCTGGAGCCCAAACCAAGCTAGCAGAAGCACAACGGGGCTAATTATCTGTAGCCCAAACCAAGCTAACAGAAGCACAATGGGGCTAATTATCTATAGCTCAAACCAAGCTAACAGAAGCACGGCCGGGCTAATTATCTGTAGCCCAAACCAAGCTAACAGAAGCACAACGGGGCTACTTACCTCTAGCCCAAACAAGCTAACAGAAGCACAACGGGGCTTTTTATCTAAAGTCGAAATCACAAAATGGGTGGGCCAAGAACTAATCAGGGCAGTGGTGGTGGTAGCGTAGCGGTTAAGGAACCTGGCTAGCGTGCTAGTAGCCTAAAAAATTTGTGGGTTCGAATCCCAGCTGCCACCGGTGTGCCCCTGAGCAAGGCAACCCTAAGTTGCTCTAGTGGAGACTGACCCTGAACGATTGATAGTTGATGTTATGGCTGTATGTATCCTGTATTTTGTGTTCCCTGTGCTGTTTGTCCTTTTTCCTTTGCCATACTCTACCTCTGCTCAGGTGCCCTGCCTGTGATTGGCTTCATCAGGACCAGCTGCCCAAGTGATCAAGCACCTGTTAAAGGCTCCAAGTTCTTACTGCTGGGGGGCTTGTGGTGTGGGACTGCTGGCTGTCTTGCTGCTGGACAATTTTCTCGAAAAAAATTGAGCGAATTTAACATGTCACAAAACGAAAAAAAAAAAAAAACATGGGTTCGTCGTGTGACGTTTCGAGTGACCTTTAAAGGGGTTGAGGTCAAGATGAGGTCAAGAAGCGGTGCCTGACAGTGGGGGCTGTTCAGGGGCGTAGTGGTGGAGCAACCTCCTGGAACTGAATCACACACACACACACACACACACACACACACACAGACACACACAAACTCAACACAGCTGTTATGTGAGACACACATCTTGATGTGAGATTCAGGGTTCAGTGTAAGGGCGTTGACAGCAGTCTGGTAACGAAGTGTGTGTCTATCTGTGTGTGTGTGTGTGTGTGTGCGTGTGTGTGTGTGTGTGTGTGTGAGTTCACACCTTTGACCAGGACGCAGGATGTGTGATGGCCTTTCGTAAGCCTGCCTCCTTACACTACCACAAAAGTGTGTGTGTGTGTGTGTGTGTGTGTGTGTGTGTGATTTTGCGTCTTTTTGTTTTGCAGTGATCATCTCATATTCAAGCGCTTTTAGAAGGCGCGCGCTCCCACCGGTGGCCGCGATGCCGTTAAGTGCGTCTGGTTCTTTTTTCCGCGGACGGCGCGAGATGCGGACACGCATTGACTTTTTTTTATTTTTTTTATCATTATTATTTTTTTTTAGAAGCCCTCGCGCCCCCGGTTCACGCACTGTCTGTCTTTCGCGTACTCGCGGTGATGCGAACGCGATGTCCTGGTACTTCACCGCTCGAGGATCATAAACCGGGAACCGGGAACGAGTAGACGTAAAGAGGAGAGGAGGAGAGGAGGGGAGGAGA
>PYXC01002385.1:42500-45000 GCA_015244755.2 Tenualosa ilisha
GTAGCTGTGGCTGTAGGTGTAACTGTAGCTGTAGATGTCGGTGTAGGTGTAGCTGTGGGTGTAGCTGTAGGTGTGGGTGTAGCTGTGGGTGTAGCTGTAGGTGTAGGTGTAGCTGTAGGTGTAGCTGTAGGCGTAGCTGTGGGTGTAGCTGTAGGTGTAGCTGTGGCTGTAGGTGTAGCTGTAGATGTCGGTGTGGGTGTAGCTGTAGGTGTAGCTGTAGGTGTGGGTGTAGCTGTAGGTGTGGGTGTAGGTGTAGGTGTAGCTGTGGGTGTGGGTGTAGCTGTGGGTGTAGGTGTAGCTGTGGGTGTAGCTGTAGGTGTGGGTGTAGCTGTAGGTATGGGTGTAGCTGTAGGTGTAGGTGTGGGTATAGCTGTAACTGTAGCTGTGGCTGTGGGTTTAGGTGTAGGTGTAGCTGTAGCTGTGGGTGTAGCTGTAGGTGTAGGTGTAGTTGTAGGTGTAGCTGTAGGTGTAGCTGTAGGTGTGTGTGGGTGTAGCTGTAGCTGTAGGTGTAGGTGTGGGTGTAGCTGTAGGTGTAGTTGTGGGTGTAGCTGTAGGTGTGGGTGTAGCTGTAGGTGTAGGTGTAGTTGTGGGTCTAGCTGTAGGTGTGGGTGTAGCTGTGGGTGTAGCTGTAGGTGTGGGTGTAGCTGTAGGTGTAGGTGTAGTTGTGGGTGTAGCTGTAGGTGTGGGTGTAGCTGTAGCTTGTAGCTGTTTGCTGTAGCTGTGGGATGCAGCTGTAACCTCAATCCACTGGGTCTCTCCACTGTTCCCTCTTCTGGTCTCTGCTGTGAGGCTCCAACACTGTGGGCTGTGAGGCTGATGAAACCCTGGGAAATGTCCAGGGTCTGTCTGGCTCCAGACACAACCACACCCCTTCAGACAGACGTAGAGAGAGAGAAAGATGGAGAGAGAGATGGAGAGAGAGGGCCTCTCGCAGGACAGAGTTTGGGGAATTAGATGGTTCTCTTGGTTCTCTGGTGGTGGATTGATCTGTTCTGCTCAGCCAAAGCAAGCAGGCCGATAGAATACTGACGCAGGATAGAGTTCTCCATTAGAACACTGAGACGGAATAGAATTTTCTTCTAGAACGCTAACACAAGAGTTCTCAGTTAGAACACTGACACAGAATAGAGTTCTCCATTAGAACACTGAGACAGAATAGAATATTCCTTTAGAACACTGGTACAGGATAGAATTTTCCTGTAGAACACTAACACAGAGTTCTCAATTAGAACACTGACACGGAATAGAGTTCTCCACTAGAACATTGAGACAGAATAGAATTTTCCTCTAGAACACTAACACAAGAGTTCTCAATTAGAACACTGACACGGAATAGAGTTCTCCTCTAGAATACTGACACAGAATAGAGTTCTCCACTAGAACACTGAGACGGAATAGAGTTCTCTGCTAGAACACAGATACAGGATAGAATTTTCCTCTAGAACACTAACACAAGAGTTCTCAGTTAGAACACTGACACGGAATAGAGTTTTCCTCTAGAACACTGACATAGAGTTCTCAATTAGAACACTGACACAGAATAGAGTTCTCCATTAGAACACTGACACAGAATAGAGTTCTCCATTAGAACACTGAGACAGAATAGATCCTACCTCTAAAACAGAGTAGAGTTTTTCCCCTGCCACTGTTGTGTGTGTGTGTGTGTGTGTGTGTGTATTTGAGTGTACGTGAGTGAGTGTGTGTGTGAGTGAGTGTGTGTGTGTGTATTTGATAGTGTGTGTGTGTGTGTGTGTGTGTACTGATTAGGATGATAATCAGGCCTAGAGTCCCTTTGGATTGATTGCCCTTGTGGACATGGAGCTACGTCTCTCTCTCACTCGCTGTGTGTGTGTGAGTGTGTGTGTATTTAAGTGTGTGTGTGTGTGTGTATTTAAGTGTGTGTGTGTGTGTGTGTGTGTGTGTGTGGTGAGAGTGGACTCATCACTGTCATTACCAATCCTGTGTGTCGACTCCTCTATTTAAACACCGAGCTGCTTTGGTCCCTAGAGACCCCAACCACCCCCCTCTCCTCCTCTCCTTCTCTCTTTCTCTCCCCCACCTCTCCTTCTCTCTTTATCCCCTCTCCTCTCCTTCTCTTCTTCTCTCTTTCTCTCCTCTCCTCTCTCCTCTCCTTCTCTCTTTCTCTCCTCTCCTCTCTCCTCTCTTTCTCTCCTCTCTCCTTTCCTTCTCTCCTCTCTCTCCCCTCCTCTCTCCTCTCCTTCTCTTTTTCTCTCCTCTCCTCTCCTTCTCTCCTCCTCTCTTTCTCTCCTCTCCTCTCTCCTTCTCTCTTTCGCTCCTCTCCTCTCCTTCTCTCTTTCTCTCCTCTCCTCTCTCCTCTCTTTCTCTCCTCTCCTCTCTCCTTCTCTCTTTCTCTCCTCTCCTCTCTCTTCTCCTTCTCTCTTTCTCTCCTCTCCTCTCTCCTCTCCTTCTCCTCTCTCCTCTCCTCTCTCCTCTCCTTCTCTCCTCCTCTCCTCCTTTTCTCTCCTCTCCATTTGCCTCC
>PYXC01002386.1:5000-7500 GCA_015244755.2 Tenualosa ilisha
CATTAAATAACGTAAGTACCTCAACAACTGCAAAGAAAGCATCCGCACATTAACTGCAGTTCACCAAGAGGAGTTTCAAAGTTGTGTAAAAGCAATCGATTGCTAACCAATATGAACTCTAGCGCTGGTTAGACAGACTAATGTTTGTGCTTATCTGTGGCCAGTTGGAGTGTTGCTGTTGGAGGTCAGGCGTTAGAGCCTCTTGCATGGTCATTCACAGGCCTTTAATGTTGCTTAACACACTACTGACATTGCTGTTTAAAACCTCCCCCCAAAAATATGTTTTATCCAATTACTCACTGAAAATAAATAAATACATACTGACAGAATAATCAATTTCAAAAATAATAAATATGAAATAGCAGCCCTATTCTCCATATTTCTATGGACTTAATCAGGCTTGAAAGCAAACAGCAGGTGATGAACTGATGACACTGTCGGCTGCGTCTGGGCCAGAAACAAAACGTTCAGCTCAACTCTGTTTTTGTTGAATTAACCCTGTGCTATGTTTCATGCAACTCGACCCAGGACAGACACACAGACACACACACACACACACACACACACACACACACACACACACCAATCCCAACATCCTTGAGAGCAAGCATGATTCAAACTAGATGTACCGCATAGCGATACATGGTATGACCGCTGCAATGTATTGAAATGTGAGAACTGTTGGCATGACAAGCGTGTGGTAGAACAGTGTTGTGAGGTGGGAATTAGATTGGAAACTAGCATTCTCTAGATAATAGGCAAAATAACATTTTGTACAATTACAGCACCCCCTATGGACCAAATTTTATAGCACGTGCAGTGGTTTTAGAGGTCTTTGTGCTGATTGTGCGTGACGTATTTTGTGCAGTTCCCACCTTTTCGGTCCAAGATATTGGCAACTCAAAATCCCAATTTTTGCATTTACCCTTATCACTAAGTGGCACTATGCTTCATGTGAGTGTTTATGGGCTGGGTCGATACACCTCTGTAACACTGACATACTAACAGAAACTCGTTGTCTTGGGCAAAAATGTTGTTATTTAACAAAAACTGTTTTTTGACACCTAGCTTCGGCGATAAACAGCGCCCCCTATGACGAAATGTCACAAAATTTAGTACACATGACAAGAAAGCTCTTTAGAGATGGCCTGCCAACTTTGACCAAATTTGAGCAATTAAAAGCCAAGATATGTACTTTTGAAAAATTTTAAGCTACGTGTTCAATGTTCATTGACGTGTAACTTCGAAACAATTTATCTCAAGATAAATCCTTTGATAACTTTTTGTCAGCATTGTCTGCAGATGACGTATACCAAATTTGGTGAGATTCTCATTAACGGCCTATGACGAGTTCGTTCAGATTCATTTTCGCAATGTTCAAATTTCATGTAAATTGTTTTCGTTGGAAGTGGGCGTCGACCAGTGTTTTCCATGCGTGAGGTTCAATAGATTTCACGATAAAAAAAAAAATGTTGTAAACATTAGCATTCTCTAGATAATAGGCAAAATTACATTTTCTACAATTACAGCGCCCCCTATGGACCAAATTTTATGGCATGTGCTGTGGTTTCAGAGGTCTTTGTGGTGATCGTACATGACATATTTCGTGCAGTTCCCACCTTCTCGGTCCAAGATATTGGCAACTCAAAATCCCAATTTTTGCATTTACCCTTATCACTAGGTGGCGCTATGCTTCACGTGAGCGTTTATGGGCTGGGTTGATACGTCTCTGTAACACCAACATACTAACACAAAATCTTTATCTTGGGCAAAAATGTTAACGAGTTATTTAACAAAAACTGGTTTTTGACACCTAGCTTCGGCGATAAACAGCGCCCCCTATGACGAAATGTCACAAAATTTAGTACACATGACAAAAAAGCAGTTTAGAGATGGCATGCCAAGTTTGACCAAATTTGAGCAATTAAAAGCCAAGATATGTACTTTTAAAAAATTTTAAGCTACGTGTTCAATGTTCATTGACGTGTAACTTCGAAACAATTTATCTCAAGATAAATCCTTTGCTAACTTTTTGTCAGCATTGTCTGTAGATGACGTATACCAAATTTGGTGAGATTCACATTAACGGCCTATGACGAGTTCGTTCAGATTTGTTTTGGCAACGTTCAAATTTCACGTAAACCGTTTTCGTTGGAAGTGGGCGTCGACCAGTGTTTTCAATGCGTGAGGGTCAGTAGTTTTCACAATAAAAAAAAAAATTGCTGTAAACATTAGCATTCTCTAGATAATAGGCAAAATGACATTTTCTGCAATTACAGCGCCCCTATGGTCCAAATTTCATGGCTTGTGCTGTGGTTTTAGAAGTCTTTAGGGTGATCGTGCATGACATATTTTGCGCAGTTCCCAGCTTCTCGGTCTAAGATATTGCCAACTCAAAATCCCAATTTTTGCATTTACCCATATCAGTAGGTGTCGCTATGCTTCAAGTGAGTGTTTATGGGCTGGGTCGATACGTCTCTGTAACACCGACATATTACAA
>PYXC01002386.1:12500-22500 GCA_015244755.2 Tenualosa ilisha
AATCTGAAGAGGTACTGGGCTAACTTGAGGATCTCTCTCCTGCACCTCTTCTTACAGCCACTCATCTCTGTGCTCCGCCGGATACCACGATGAGTCCGTCTGAGTGTGTGTGTGTGTGTGTGTGTGCTCTGTCGTAGTCCTGAGTATTCCGCCAGACGCTCGCTGTGTTCCGCTGGAGGCTGGTGTGTGTTTCTAAGGACGCCAATGTGCTGCGTCTGCTGCTGTGCTGCTCCCTTGGACACACACACACACACACACACACACACACACACACAACTACACTTCCTCCCCACCCCTCTCTCTCCTTCTCCTCAATCTCTCTCTCTCTTTCTCTCTGTGGTGTGCACGCGTATGAGGGTGGGTGTGTGTGTGTGTGTGTGTGTGGCTGCAGTCTGTGTGTAAGGATAAGGGGCTGGGAGTGTGTGAAGCATCAGACGTCAGGTTGGGACTCTGCAGTGATTCTTTCTTCTCACTCACACACACACACACACACACACACACACACACACACACACACACACACACACACACACACACACGTGCGCACGCACACGCACAGTCCCTGGACTCTCCTTCTCTTTCACTCTTTCCACTATCCATTTCCCCTGCTGTCCATCTTCCTCTTTATCTCTCTCTCCCTTTCTCTCATTCCCTCTCTCTCTCTATCCTTTTCTCTCATTCCCTCTCTCTATCTCTCTCGCTGTCTCCCTTTGCTACTATGTCTGCTGCCTTCCTGTAGACACACACACACACACACACACACACACACACACACATGCATGCAAGCTCTGGCTCACACACACACACACACACACACACACACACACACACACACACACACACACACAACACACACCACACACACACACACACGCATGCTAGCTCTGGCTCACACACACACACACACACACACACACACACACACACACACACACACACAGAGTGTGCCTGTATTCTGTAGTGTAGCGTAGTATTAGCACTAGTGAACACCGTTTGCCCAGAGCATCTGTGGAGACTTCACCCCGACAACGGTTGCCATGGGGGAGGGACTAAGATGGAGATATGGGGAAAGAAAAAGAGAGAGAGAGAGAGGGGGAGATGGAGATAGAGAGAGAGAGGGAGGGAATGAAAGAGAGGGAGAGAGAGAAAGAGAGAGAATATATCCTACCCCTTCATACCTTGACTGAAATGATGAGAGAGAGGGAGTAAAAAGGAGGATAGAGAGAAAAAAGAGAAGAGAGAGAGCAAGAAATAAAAGAAAGAGGGAGAGAGAGGGAGAATTAGTGAAGAATGCAGAAGTCAAAGGACGTAGAATGAGTGATCACACGTGATTAGAATGCTGTCACAGAAAGGGTTACGCCACTCAAACACACACACACACACACACACACACACACACACACACACACACACACACACACACAACTGCCATAATGACAGATGGACACACTGTAACGGACACACAGATGGGTTCACTGGTATGATGTGTGTGTGTGTGTGTTTGTGTGTGTGTGTGAATATGCACAAGTACAATGCAGTAGAAAATGAAAAGTGGAATGTGTGGCGTGTGGAGTGGCCTGGTTTGCACTGGTGTGTGTGTGTGTGTGTGTGTGCAATATGTATAAAACTGCAACTGATTTTGTGCTGCCAGACCCCTTCCTTACGTTCAGATGAGGGCTATTTATGGGAACTGCATCCGGCATCTCCTTCACACACACACACACACACACACACACACAGGCACCCACACACACATATGCACATGCACACACATGCATACACACACACGCACACATTCACACACACATGCAAGTCAAATTTTTATGATGCCTTACGCTGATTTTTTGATGTGGAAGTTTTCGAGGCTTGAATAGAATAGACTTTCTTGTCTTTGAGGCTGGTGTGTTGTGAAGGTTAACAAACGAGGCTACAATAGAGCAGAACTGACTCTAAAGCCATGCTTGCACTGGGGCTTCTAACCTCGCCATCTGAGAAAGATAGAAGCCATGTTCATCACACACACACACACACACACACACACACACACACGCACACACACACACACACAGACCCAGCTCCTCTGAGAGTGTCTCTGGGCTTAACTACCTGGAGTGCACTTACATTGCACCCCCCACTCTCTCTACTGCACTCTTATCACACTCCTGCACTTTCATCTCCTGCCATGTTGCTGTTGGCGAGGGACTCTTAGCAGTTAGTGAGGGTTGTTAATTGAGATGTAGTTTGAATGTTTATCCTCTTTTTGAAAGTGGCTTTGCTAAATGCTAATTTAAATTTATGGTTTCTAGCACGTCAGATCTGATCTTTAAAGGCCACACACACACACACACACACACACACACACACACACACACACACACAGAGAGAGAGAGAGAATCAGAATCCGATCTTTTAAAGGTCCCATTTTATGAAAAACACTTTTCATGGCTTTTATATTTGGCTCTATAATGCCTCTACACACTCTCTACGCACTCTACGCACACTCCACGCACTCCACGCACACTCCACGCACTCTACACACACTCCACGCACTCTACACACACTCCACGCACCCTACGCACACTCCACGCACTCCACGCACACTCCACGCACTCCACACACACTCCACGCACTCCACGCACACTCCACGCACCCTACGCACACTCCACGCACCCTACGCACACTCCACGCACCCTACGCACACTCCACGCGCACTCCACGCGCACTCTACACACTCCACGCACTCTACACACACTCCACGCACTCTACACACACTCCACGCACTCTACACACACTCCACGCACTCTACACACACTCCACGCACTCTACACACACTCCACGCACTCTACACACAATCTACGCACCCTACACACACTCTGCGCACTCTACACACACTCTACGCACCCTACACACACTCTACGCACCCTACACACACTCTACACACACTCTACACGCAATCTACACACGCTCTACACGCAATCTACACACACTCTATGCACTCTACACACACTCTACACACACTCTATGCACTCTACACACACTCTACGCATGTGTGTATGTGTGTACAGAGGTGTGCGTTTGTGCGTGTGTTTGTGTGTGTGTGTGACGGCGTGTGTATGTGTGCGGAGGTGTGTGTATGTGGAGGCGTGTGTGTGTGTGTTTGTGTATGTGCGGAGGCATGTGTGTGCGGAGGTAGGTGTGTGTGTGTGTGTGTTTGTGTGTGTGTGCAGAGCCATGTGTGTGTGAAGGCGTGTGTGTGTGTGTGCGCAGAGGTGTGTATGTGTGTGTGGAGGCATGTGTGTGTATTTGTGTGTTTGTGTGTCACTCTCCAGAGTCTGTGTGTGTGTGTGTGTGTGTTTAAGTGCATCGTGTTTGGGAATTCATAAACTGGGCCATATTGTGATGACTGCTGAGAGTTGTTAGGAAACAGTGAGTGAGTGTGTGTGTGTGTGTGTGTGTGTTGGTTTGTGTGTGTGTGTGTGTGTGTGACAGAGAGAAGTTACAATGTCTCCTCGATATGCAATATCAGTACGTCGACTATGCTCAAGGGAGGTAAAAACTTTATGAAACATACACACACACACACACACACACACACACACACACACACACACGCACACTCACTAGAGAGGGATTTGTGTCTCCACCTTATGAACAGCCCCTCAGTTCTGACACTTTTATTGATTCTAACCAGGAAATGAACAGTGACACTGAAGGCCTGGAGACCTCTCAGCCCTCACACACACACACACACACATATATATATACACACACCCAGGGGCGCGCGCACACACACACACGCATGTACACACACTCACGCATCTGCATGCACACACATTCATACAGACACATAGGTACACACACATGTGTGTGTGCGTGTGTGTGTGAGTGTGTATGTGTGTGTGAGTGTGTGTGTGTGTTTTGTATGTGTGTATTATTGCAATGCTGTAGGCTGTTTGTGGGTGAAAGCCAATAAGCTGCTGTGTGTGGTGGAAGGGGCAGCCATGCATAATGCAGAACAAGAGGGACACACACACACACACACTACTGACAACCTCTGGACCTGACACACACACACTTCACACACACATACACACTCTCTCTCTCCCTCTCTCTCTCTTCTGCTTTCAGTTATTGCTTCCTAGTTAGTGACTCTTCTGGCCTTCTCCTGATGGTACATGGGCTATGGTAATGGTAACACACACACACACACACACACACACACACACACACACACACTCAATCACCCCAATCCCCCCCCCCACAACACACGTGCGCGCACACACGCACACGCACACGCACACACACACACACACACACGCAGATGTGCGCGCATACACACACGCAGACGCGCGCGCATACACACACACACACACACACACTCACATACACACAACAATCCAAAGAAACTTACATGTTTTCTTGTTTCATTTTCATGAGGGGTCCAAAGGTGCACATTGTAGATGTCGCTTAAAGGCCACTGCATGCTCCAGCACTTCAAACACACCACACAACACACACACACACACACACACACACACACACACACACACACGTACATGATATATTCATATGCTCCTGCCATCCTGTCCTACTAATACTCTACATACACACACTTATCCTACTAAGACCCTAAACAAATACATAACTGCACACACACACACACGTACACACACGCTAAAATCCTCATGTACACACACACACACGTACACACACGCTAAAATCCTCATGTGCGCACACACACACACGTACACACACGCTAAAATCCTCATGTACACACACACACACGTACACACACGCTAAAATCCTCATGTGCGCACACACACACACGTACACACACGCTAAAACCCTCATGTACACACACACACACGTACACACACGCTAAAATCCTCATGTGCGCACACACACACACGTACACACACACTAAAACCCTCATGTACACACACACACACACGTACACACACGCTAAAATCCTCATGTGCACACACACACACACGTACACACACGCTAAAACCCTCATGTGCACACACACACACACGTACACACACGCTAAAATCCTCATGTGCACACACACACACGTACACACACGCTAAAATCCTCATGTGCACACACACACACACGTACACACACGCTAAAACCCTCATGTGCGCACACACACACGTACACACACGCTAAAATCCTCATGTGCACACACACACACACGTACACACACGCTAAAATCCTCATGTGCACACACACACACACGTACACACACGCTAAAATCCTTATGTGCGCACACACACACGTACACACACGCTAAAATCCTCATGTGCACACACACACACACGTACACACACGCTAAAATCCTCATGTGCACACACACACACACGTACACACACGCTAAAATCCTCATGTGCACACACACACACACGTACACACACGCTAAAACCCTTATGTGCGCACACACACACACGTACACACACGCTAAAACCTTATGTGCGCACACACACACGTACACACACGCTAAAATCCTCATGTGCACACACACACACACGTACACACACGCTAAAATCCTCATGTGCACACACACACACACGTACACACACGCTAAAACCCTCATGTGCACACACACACACACGTACACACACGCTAAAATCCTCATGTGCGCACACACACCTAAACCCTTATGTGCGCACACACACACGTACACACACGCTAAAATCCTCATGTGCACACACACACACACACGTACACACACGCTAAATCCTCATGTGCGCACACACACACGTACACACACGCTAAAATCCTCATGTGCACACACACACACACGTACACACACGCTAAAATCCTCATGTGCACACACACACACACGTACACACACGCTAAAATCCTCATGTGCACACACACACACCGTACACACACGCTAAATCCTTATGTGCGCACACACACACGTACACACACGCTAAAATCCTCATGTGCGCACACAAACACGTACACACACGCTAAAATCCTCATGTGCACACACACACACGTACACACACGCTAAAATCCTTATGTGCGCACACACACACGTACACACACGCTAAAATCCTCATGTGCGCACACAAACACGTACACACACGCTAAAATCCTCATGTGCGCACACACACACGCACACACACGCTAAAATCCTCATGTGCACACACACACACACACGTACACACACGCTAAAATCCTCATGTGCGCACACAAACACGTACACACACGCTAAAATCCTCATGTGCGCACACACACACACACACACGTACACACCCGCTAAAATCCTCATGTGCACACACACACACGTACACACACGCTAAAATCCTCATGTGCGCACACAAACACGTACACACAAGCTAAAATCTTCATGTGCACACACACACACGCTAAAATCCTCATGTGTACACACACACGCGTACACACAAGCTAAAATCCTCATGTGCACACACACACACGCTAAAATCCTCGTGCACACACACACACGTACACACATGCTAAAATCCTCATGTACACACACACACATGCTAATGAAAGCCTCCTCATCCTCTGGAAGCATCAGTGTAAAACTTCCTTTCTCTGACCAGTGGCCAAATCTGCACACACAGACACAGACACACAAACACACACACTACACTCTCATTCCAGTGTAATAATCAAGTACTGTAATACAGGTACTGCAAGTAGTTCAAGTCACTGATCAAGTAGTGCAAGCCAGGAGTTCTTTGCTTATTACGAGAATAGTTCCATGTCATAGGCAAGAGAGAGAGAATAGTTCCATGTCATAGCCAAGAGAGAGAGAATAGTTCCATGTCATAGCCAAAAGAGAGAGTAGTTCCATGTCATAGTCAAGAGAGAGAGAGAGTAGTTCCATGTCATAGTCAAAAGAGAGAGAGAGTAGTTCCATGTCATAGTCAAGAGAGAGAGAGTAGTTCCATGTCATAGTCAAGACAGAGAGAGAGTAGTTCCATGTCATAGTCAAGAGAGAGAATAGTTCCATGTCACAGTCAAGAGAGAGAGTAGTTCCATGTCACAGTCAAGAGAGAGAGCGTAGTTCCATGTCATAGACAAGACAGAGAGTAGTTCCATGTCATAGTCAAGAGAGAGAGAGTAGTTCCATGTCATAGTCAAGAGAGAGTAGTTCCATGTCATAGACAAGAGAGAGAGAGTAGTTCCATGTCACAGTCAAAAGAGAGAGTAGTTACATGTCATAGTCAAGAGAGAGAGAGAGTAGTTCCATGTCATAGTCAAGAGAGAGAGAGAGTAGTTCCATGTCATAGTCAAGAGAGAGAGAGTAGTTCCATGTCATAGTCAAGAGAGAGAGTAGTTCCATGTCATAGTCAAGAGAGAGAGAGAGAGTAGTTCCATGTCATAGACAAGAGAGAGAGAGAGTAGTTCCATGTCATAGTCAAGAGAGAGAGAGAGAGAGTAGTTCCATGTCATAGTCAAGAGAGAGAGAGTAGTTCCATGTCATAGACAAGAGAGAGAGAGAGTAGTTCCATGTCATAGTCAAGAGAGAGAGAGTAGTTCCATGTCATAGTCAAGAGAGAGAGAGAGTAGTTCCATGTCATAGTCAAGAGAGAGAGAGTAGTTCCATGTTGTATTGGTTTAGAGCTAATGGCTTTTAGCATGGAGGCTAAGTGGAAACAGCAGCACAGAGCTAATGGCTTTTAGCATGGAGGCTGTAGTGGAAACAGCAGCACAGAGCTAATGGCTTTTAGCATGGAGGCTGTAGTGGAAACAGCAGCACAGAGCTTATAGCTTTCAGCATGGAGGCTGTAGTGGAAACAGCAGCACAGAGCTAATGGCTTTTAGCATGGAGGCTGTAGTGGAAACAGCAGCACAGAGCTAATGGCTTTTAGCATGGAGGCTGTAGTGGAAACAGCAGCACACAGCTAATGGCTTTTAGCATGGAGGCTGTAGTGTAAACAGCAGCACACAGCTAATAGCTTTTAGCATGGAGGCTGTAGTGGAAACAGCAGGACAGAGCTAATGACTTTTAGCATGGAGGCTAAGTGTAAACAGCAGCACAGAGCTAATAGCTTTCAGCATGGAGGTGAGTGAAGACCACTAATCAGTAAGCTAATCACTATGGCTAACCAGCAGCAGCACTACTGAAGAAAGCAGAGTAGATGAAGACCACAAACACACACTCTCTTTCTCTCTCTCTCTCACACACACACACACACACAATAGTCAGTTAATATCACCTTATCCTTACACACACACACACACACACACACACACACACACACACACACACACAGTGTGATCAGAGAGAGCCAACTCCACAGATGGCCACCCCAGGGTCTGGATAGCATTAGGATTTTCATTCAGGCACATGAATGGACAGCCTGACCACAGCTGAGCATGAAGGACCTGGAGTCAAGAGAGACAGAAAGCCTGGCGTGGAGAGGAGAGGGGGGAAGAAGAGAAGAAGAGAGAGAATAAGAGAGAGGATGAAGTGGAGAGGAGAAGAAGTGAGGAATCAGAGGAGAGGAGAAGAAGAGAGGGGGAGCAGAGGGGAGGAGAAGAAGAGAGGAAGCAGAGGAGAGGAGAAGAGAGAGGGGGAGAGGAGAGGGAAAAGGGAGGAGAGAGAAGAAGAGAGGAGAGGAAAAGAAGAGAGGGAGTGGAGGAGAGGAGAGAGGGAGCAAGGGAGAAGAGAGAAAGAGAAAAGAGAGGGAAGAAAGGAACGGAAGGAAGAAAGAACAAAAACAGACAGGAAGAGAGATGGAGGAGAGAAGAGAAGAGAAGAGAGAGAACAAGAAAAATGAGAGGAGGACGGACAGACACACACACACACACACACACACACACGCACCCATACACACACACATACACACACACATGCACACACACACACACACACGCACCCATACACACACACATACACACACACATGCACACACACATGCACACACACACACACACACAGTGAGGCTGTTGGAGTGGCAGACAGCTTTAATATACAACAGAGTAGTAACACAGAGGACGGAGAAGTAGCTATTCAGGTTGATTCAGAGGAGGAGAGACTGAACCCAGTGGGGACAGACTGAGGAGGAGAAGGAGGAGAGACAGACTGAACCCAGTGGGGACAGACTGAGGAGGAGAAGGAGGAGAGACAGACTGAACCCAGTGGGGACAGACTGAGGAGGAGAAGGAGGAGAGACAGACTGAACCCAGTGGGGACAGACTGAGGAGGAGGAGGAGGAGGAGGAGAGAGACTGAACCCAGTGGGGACAGACTGAGGAGGAGGAGGAGGAGGAGGAGGAGAGAGACTGAACCCAGTGGGGACAGACTGAGGAGGAGAAGGAGGAGAGACAGACTGAACCCAGTGGGGACAGACTGAGGAGGAGGAGGAGGAGAGACTGAACCCAGTGGGGACAGACTGAGGAGGAGGAGGAGGAGGAGAGACTGAACCCAGTGGGGACAGACTGAGGAGGAGGACGAGAGACAGACTGAACCCAGTGGGGACAGACTGAGGTGGAGGAGGAGAGACAGACTGAACCCAGTGGGGACAGACTGAGGTGGAGGAGGAGGAGAGACTGAACCCAGTGGGGACAGACTGAGAAGGAGGAGAGACAGATTGAACCCAGTGGGGACAGACTGAGGAGGAGGAGGAGGAGGAGAGACTGAACCCAGTGGGGACAGACTGAGGAGGAGGAGGAGGAGAGACTGAACCCAGTGGGGACAGACTGAGGAGGAGGAGGAGGAGGAGAGACTGAACCCAGTGGGGACAGACTGAGGAGGAGGACGAGAGAGATTGAACCCAGTGGGGACAGACTGAGGTGGAGGAGGAGAGACAGACTGAACCCAGTGGGGACAGACTGAGGAGGAGGAGGAGGAGGAGAGACTGAACCCAGTGGGGACAGACTGAGGAGGAGGTCAGAATAGTGTGTGTGTGTGTATGTGCGTGTGTGTGTCCATTATTGAGAGAAGTCATCCCCAACAAATTAACCAGTGGTCGGCTTCAGAATGCCCTCAACTTTCTGAGACCTTCTGAGACCGA
>PYXC01002386.1:25000-30000 GCA_015244755.2 Tenualosa ilisha
TGGTTTTAAATAAAGGCTTTTTAGATTCACAATCCTCGAGTCCCTCAGGATTACATCTTGCCTGATCAGTGCAGCGTCTCCAGCTTTAAAACAGACATGTTAGTAGAAAATTCATTAGATTACACTATTATAGTTTTGGAAACAAAACTGCAAAACGCCTTCAAATCTAGACCTACCCTAGCCTTCAAATCTAGACCTACCCTAGCCTACAAATCTAGACCGACCCTAGCCTTCAAATCTAGACCTACCCTAGCCTTCAAATCTAGACCTACCCTAGCCTTCGAATCTGGACCTACCCTAGCCTTCAAATCTGGACCTACCCTAGCCTTCAAATCTGGACCTACCCTAGCCTTCAAATCTGGACCTACCCTAGCCTTCAAATCTGGACCTACCCTAGCCTTCAAATCTAGACCTACCCTAGCCTTCAAATCTGGACCTACCCTAGCCTTCAAATCTAGACCTACCCTAGCCTTCAAATCTGGACCTACCCTAGCCTTCAAATCTAGACCTACCCTAGCCTTCAAATCTGGACCTACCCTAGCCTTCAAATCTAGACCTACCCTAGCCTTCAAATCTAGACCTACCCTAGCCTTCAAATCTAGACCTACCCTAGCCTTCAAATCTAGACCTACCCTAGCCTTCGAATCTAGACCTACCCTAGCCTTCAAATCTAGACCTACCCTAGCGGTAGCAAATGGTTTTCCTATTCAGGTATGTCTGAAAACGAACCATAGGGCCTCAGGAACTGTTCTCCCAGATTTGGTCAGACCAATCACATTGCTATATCTTTGCGGAGCACGATGAGGACAGGGCTGTGACGGTAGCCTAGAAATCTAGATGGCGCTAGTGGTCAGACTACCTATTACGTGCAGAGGCAGTTTAAAAGACAACCACCGATCCTCTGTTTGGATTGAGCCTGGTCTATTGCATACGGCCAGACTAGACATTTTGATCTTAAAATCAGGCTACAAAATAATAGTATCTGTTATAATATTTATTTAAAACTGTATCGTGTGTGTATGTCACACGACAATGTGCATATCCACCCAACTCCATTAAGATGATTTCTCTAAAGATGGGCAAGGCAAGGCAAGGCAAGGCAAGGGTAAACATAGGCATAAACAGCCTAGGAAAAGGGTGTGTCAAACTAATTTAAAACTCTAATTTAAAAGTGTAAAACAGTTTTTATAAACCAAATAAATAAGTAGATATAGATAAAAAGATCAATCAATCAATCAATCAATCAATCAATAAATAAGTCTGTGTGAGAGATCCCTTTATTTGCAGGCATCAGGAGAAAGCTTAGTCTCAAGTCTGGATTTAAAACTGCATTTTTGATTTCATCTGAGAGTTTGTTCCAGAGCCGAACTGCACAGATGCTGAAAGCTGCCTCACCACATTTACTGCCATCATTCCACTGCAGCGCCAGAGGAGACAAAACATCACGTCTACACCAACATTGCTGGTGCTACACAGCAACTCCCCTCCCCCACCTGGGACAGTCTGATCACCTCTCTTTGTTTCTCACCCTGAGGTATCACCGCTCATCAACCGTGTGAAACCAACAAAGAAGACCATCAAGGTGTGGCCAGCGGGGGTAGACTCTGTACTCCAGGACAGGTTCAAAGACACGGACTGGAGCAGATTTACCTCAGTGGCCACTGAAGGCTCCCATGTGAACATTGACTCTTACGCCTACTCAGTACTGGACCACAATCCACCACACCACAATCGACAGTGTTACTACTGAAAAGCAGATCACCACGTACCCAAATCAGAAACCATGGATGAACAAGGAAGTGTGGCTTCTACTGAAGGCATGTGACAGTGCCTTCAGATCAGGGGACACACAGGCCTACAGTACATCCAGGGCTGACCTGAAGAGGGGCATCAAGAAGGCCAAGCACAGCTACAAGCTGAAGGTGGAGGAACACTTCACAACCTCTGACCCCCGACGCATGTGGCAGGGCATTCAGGCCATGTCTGACTCCAAGCCCAGCAACTCCACACAGACAGCCATGGATCTGTCCTTCCTCAACCACATCAACGCCCGTAAGGCCGCTGGACCTGACGGCATTCCTGGACGCGTGCTGAGAGCCTGTGCTGGGCAGCTTGCAGGGGTCTTCACAGACATCTTCAACAGGTCCCTGGCCCAGGCAGCAGTACCAGCATGCTTCAAGACCACCTCGATAGTGCCAGTGCTGAAACGCTCATCACCTACGTGTTTGAACGATTACCGCCCTGTAGCACTCACGCCCATAGTGATGAGGTGCTTTGAACGACTGGTCCTGGCACACCTCAAGAAATGCTTGCCGCCCACACTGGACCCTCACCAATTTGCCTACAGAAGCAACAGAAGCACAGAAGATGCCATATCCACAGCGCTTCATTGTGTGCTCTCACACTGGGACAGTAAGAATGCATATGCAAGAATGCTGTTTGTTGACTGCATTTCGTTACCTGTATTTATACATGTGTAATGACAATAAAGTTGAATCTAATCTAATTTAGTCTGAACTGCAGGTTGAACTAAAAGATTCCTGTCTTGTGATCTGAGGCACCTGGGTGGACTGTACTATGTCAGAGAGTATTTGGGTCCACTCTCATTAAACCAGTAACAGAGCTTTAAAATCAGTTCTATAACTCACTGGGAGTCAGTGCAGTGACCTCAACACTGGGCTAATGTGCTCATTTCTTCTCGTGCTTGTAGGTAGCTGCCAGATGTGACATTCTGGAAATGGTTACTGTCTCTTGGAATGGATGTTGCGTTCACATCAGTCAAATCGATGGAAAGCGCAGAGTGATTACTAGCTGAAAAAAGTCACCCATGGGACATCCTCTGTCCAGAGGCGGCCATTAAAAAACTACAAGGGAAGCTCTGCCTCCCTCTCAAATGCCACCAAAAAATTTGGCAATAGAATATACTAATATACTATAATATAATATACTAATATATTAATATATATATATATATATATATATATAGAATATACTAATAGGTTACAATTGTGGGCCACTTATGCAGACTATTAACTCTTAGTCTGTATCAATATTGTCAGATGAAATGTTTGGAAAGATCGTCATTCATCCCTGGTCAAACCAAACATGATTTCCCCGTTGGCGGGCAGAGATGCTGAACTTCTGTCTGCTGATTGGAGGAACTGTCATAGCACCTGGACTTCTTTTTTACTGACTCAGTGCTTTAAGTGGAAATAAAAGAAGTGCTGGTGCTCCCCTTACTCGACTGTGGCAGGGAAATTAGGCGGTGGGGAACAGCTGATCATTAAGTGATAAAAGGTCCTGGTGCACTAGAGGGTACCATTGAGAAGTGCAGGTACTAAGCACTGGTGCATACTGGCCTACTTAAAGCACTGAATTGACTGGAAAGTTTTAAAAGTCATGAAGTCTTGCCAAAGTGAAGACAAGATGCCGGCAAGCTACAGTTATTGATTTACAGCCTAATATTACTGCTTGTGATAGAATGGCAAATATAACTAGTCTGGGAGTTTCTTGCCTCAGTTACTTTTCAGTAGCGTAGCCAGAGACAGTTCTGAGCGATCTTGGTGTGTAATCTATAATATATAATCTATAATAATAATCTATAATAATAATCTTGGTGTATAATGTATCTGTGACTAATGTATCAGTGGCTAAATGTACTAGGTACACATATACACACAAAGAAGACGTGAATGTGTGTGTGTGTGTGTTTCTGTGAGACAGGACTGCTGTGCATGCCATCCTGAGTGTGTGTGTGTGTGTGTGTTCGTGTGTGTGTGTTTCAGAGAGTCTGTTGCTGTGATTGTAGGGGGTCTTGCCTGGTTTTAAATAAAGGCTTTTTAGATTCACAATCCTCGAGTCCCTCAGGATTACATCTTGCCTGATCAGTGCAGCGTCTCCAGCTTTAAAACAGACATGTTAGTAGAAAATTCATTAGATTACACTATTATAGTTTTGGAAACAAAAGTGCAAAACGCCTTCAAATCTAGACCTACCCTAGCCTTCGAATCTAGACCTACCCTAGCCTTCAAATCTAGACCTACCCTAGCCTTCGTCCAGGTGCTATGACAGTTCCTCCAATCAGCAGACAGAATGTACTAGGTCTGTGACTAATGTATCAGTGGCTAAATGTAATGGGTCTGTGACTAATGTATCAGTGGCTAAATGTAATGGGTCTGTGACTAATGTATCAGTGGCTAAATGTAATGGGTCTGTGACTAATGTATCAGTGGCTAAATGTAATGGGTCTGTGACTAATGTATCAGTGGCTAAATGTAATGGGTCTGTGACTAATGTATCAGTGGCTAAATGTAATGGGTCTGTGACTAATGCATCAGTGGCTAAATGCAATAGGTCTGTGACTAATGTAAATGTAATGGGTCAATGTAATTAGTAGCCTAATTAGCCTAATTGCCTAATAATACAATTATTGACAAGTTTTATGACAGCTTCTCCTAGCCGTCTCTACCTCAATCCTCAGGGACACACAGAATGTGTCTCATCCAATCAGAAATTGATTAGTTTGACTGGAATTGACTGATTAGTTTGACTGGACTTAATTGTTGTATAATGAATTATAAGATCATACCAGTTGCCTCACTCACACTACACCAAGTGTATGCATGTGTGTGTGTGTGTCCAGTGATAAAACCAGCTACGGGTGTGTGTGTGTGTGTGTGTCCAGTGATAAAACCAGCTACGTGTGTGTGTGTGTGTGTCCAGTGATAAAACCAGCTACGTGTGTGTGTGTCCAGTGATAAAACCAGCTACGTGTGTGTGTGTGTGTGTGTGTGTGTGTGTCCAGTGATAAAACCAGCTACGTGTGTGTGTGTGTGTGTGTGTGTGTGTGTGTGTCCAGTGATAAAACCAGCTACGTGTGTGTGTGTCCAGTGATAAAACCAGCTACGTGTGTGTGTGTCCAGTGATAAAACCAGCTACGTGTGTGTGTGTGTGTGTGTGTCCAGTGATAAAACCAGCTACGTGTGTGTGTGTGTGTGTGT
>PYXC01002386.1:32500-35000 GCA_015244755.2 Tenualosa ilisha
CCTAATGGTGGCCTAATGATGATGCTATGCTAATCCCCCGCTAGGAGATAACCGCTGCTGTTTACAGGAGTTTAACATACTGTAACAATGGCCTAATGATGATGCTATGCTAATCCCCCGCTAGGAGATAACCGCTACTGTTTACAGGAGTTTAACATACTGGGCTAATAAAACTACATTAAAAAGAAATTTGCAGGTTGAAATGTATTAGTGAATTTAGTCATAATGAGTGGTGGGAATCGAGAACGAGGAATGAAGTAAAACTGAGAATCAAGGAATCATTGTCCTGGAATCATGTCCCTATGACATTATCAATGCTGTTTTTCAGACCGTGGTCAGTTAGTCTTTCTGAGATAGTGTGGTTCTATATGGTCAATTAGTCTTTCTGAAATAGATAGTGTGGTTCTACATGGTCAATTAGTCTTTCTGAAATAGATAGTGTGGTTCCACATGGTCAATTAGTCTTTCTGAAATAGATAGTGTGGTTCTACATGGTCAATTAGTCTTTCTGAAATAGATAGTGTGGTTCCACATGGTCAATTAGTCTTTCTGAAATAGATAGTGTGGTTCTACATGGTTCCCTTCATTCTCAAAAGCTGCTCTGGTCACCTCAGTGGTGTGGGCTCTATACTAGGCCTACGTGCTGACACTGAAAACCTTTGAAGAAGAGACTGATAAAGAATTAGACCGATAAGCAGAGTCGACAAAGGCATTCCTGCCCTCGTCATGATGCTGCCCAGAGACAACAGAGACGTTTCTGAATGGTTTCATATGAGTTACCATATACTGTATATAGAGAGAGACATTTCTGAATGGTTTCATTTGAGTTACGAAACCTAAAACACCTAAAAATATTTTGAAAATTCTAATATTAAAGTAGTCTCTTGAAGGTTGTGATGCGTTATAAAAATACTAATATTAAAGTAGTCCTCTTGAAGGTTTGTGATGCGTTATAAAAATACTAATATTAAAGTAGTCCTCTTGAAGGTTTGTGATGCGTTATTAAAATACTAATATTAAATCAGTCCTCTTGAAGGTTTGTGATGCATTATAAAAATACTAATATTAAAGTAGTCCTCTTGAAGGTTTGTGATGCGTTATAAAACTAAAAATCTCTGACTTGCACTTACAGGAGCATCAGGAGCATCACGCACATGTTGGCACACTCACACACACACACACACACACGCACACACACACACTCACTCACAGACACAGACACAGACACAGACACAGACACAGACACAGACACAGACACAGACACAGACACAGACACAGACACAGACACACACAGACACAGACACAGACACAGACACAGACACAGACACACACACAGACACACACACAGACACACACACAGACACACACACAGACACAGACACAGACACAGACACACATCATTGAGTTGTCAGAGACTATTTTGCATAGCAGGTTACTGTATGATGTCAGGTTGTAAAGCAAAGCACCCAAAGGTGATGTTTTCTGAGGTGATGTTTTCTGCATTTAAATGTGACTGTACGATATTACACTGGTGGCTGTGACTGTGTGTGTGTGGCTGTGTGTGTGTATGTGTGATAATGCAGTTAGCTTACAGTCCAAGTAATATTAAGCATTAGGTTTAGACCGTTTTGAATTGGGTACGGATATTAATCTATTACACCTATGGATATTAATCTATTACACCCTATGGATATTAATCTATTACACCCTATGGATATTAATCTATTACACCTATGGATATTGTCAAGTTCTGTCAGGTTTAAGTCAGCTCTTGCCCAAACCTGAAAAACTGCCTGGTCAACACTTTGAAGGACGCAAAGGACGACTCAAACTCCTTTCCTTTTCCTCTTTGTTTGGGGAGAGAGACAGTGCAGATAGTAGTGCAGTTTAGAGGAGTTTTAGTTTGGTTTGGTGGATTAGTTAGTGGAGTTAGGTTGATAACCTTCAAACATACATGAACAGAAAAGAGACAATGCATTATTTCCAGTGTTTTTAAACTAAACACGTCACATTTTCACTGATACTAATAAATAAGTAATTGCATTTACTGCCATTAAAGAAGTACCAACGAACAATTCCATTGTAATACAAGCATAGCATTAGATGCCTGTATTTCAAACACAGAATTCCACTTCATTGAGCCATCAGTCATTCAAACAAGTATTCAAACAAAGCCTAATATAATCCAACTGAACATTCTGTAGTGTAGCTCAAGATAAGTTAATTATGCACCAGGCACAAACAGCCTCCCAAACTTAAATACTGATTCAGTTTTTCCCAAAGTTCACATTTCAAAGTTATTTTACAAAGTCCATGTTCCTACCAGTTGCGTCTTCAGTGTCTTAAACATGTTTTAGCTGTTTGCTGATGGATTTTCCTTTGTGTAGAGATTCTCCTCTGTGTTTTCAAACTTTTTTTTGTCCAATGCAGGTGTACAGTTAATATGGCCGCTTCAGGAAGTTACTTACTACTACCATCACTGACCTTCCTCCTCTCTGCC
>PYXC01002386.1:47500-49495 GCA_015244755.2 Tenualosa ilisha
TTTTATTTCCACAGTGAACATGTAGTCAGTCACTGTAACTAACTTTCAAAATGCTAACAAGTCATGGCATTTCTGAGACTACATTCATTTTCATGCATTTCAAATCCATGACTTCATGGAGACACTGAGCTCAAACCCCACTTCCATTTACACTTTGCTCTCCCTAAACAGCACTGAGAGCAAAAATTGTAAAAAGTTTTGCGCCGCATGTGAGGTTTTGGACATCAGATGTGCAAAGGTGTGACACGCTGTGTGTGAGCATTTGGAAATAAGACATAAAAGATACAGCATCTTGGTGGTGGGGTGACACTGCATGTAAAGAAAATGTAAACATTATACAAATGCATTCATTGCTGCATATAGTGTGAAAAGAGCAAGAAAGGTGTCATCTGTATGGCTACAAAACACCTGAAGGTCGGACCAAAGACCTAAAGGTCGGACCAAAGACCTAAAGGTCAGACAAAAGCTTGTTAGCGACTGAAAAAGCTCTAAAGTCACCAAGTTGGGTCATTTCAGCGGCAAACGTTCATGGTTCTGAAAAATGACTCTGAATGAAAGTGAACGTCTCTGTTTTGTTTCAAATTGATCATATTGATTATGTTGAAAAAGAGGCTCATTTAGTCAGAGATTGTCCAGCAGCTAAGAAAGCAGCTGATTCTTCTGACAAAATACATGATTAATATATATAATAACCTAATAATAGAATAGAATAGAATATATATTAATAATAACATAATAATAGAATAGAATATGTATTAATAATAATCTAATAATAGAATAAATAGAATATATATTATTAATAATCTAATATAGAATAGAATATATATTAATAATAATCTAATAATAGAATAGAATAGAATATATATTAATAATAATCTAATAATAGAATAGAATAGAATATATATTAATAATAATCTAATAATAGAATAGAATTGTGCCTGAGATGTTCCAGAGCAAAGTGTGTCTGAGATTGGGCCTACTGCAGGTGCACACAGTGTTGAAATGCCTTTGCATCAGCCAGGTGATTGAAGCATCAGAGAACAAGAAGGGGATTCTGGGGCTCTGAGGCCACTGGCGAAAAGATTTGGAAGATTTGGATAATGACCGTGAGGACTGCACAAAAAATAAGCTAATAAACTGGATACAGAAAGGGTGGACCAACTGTTTCCACCTGTCAGATACTCCTAAATACTCTGCTGAAGGCATTCAATGTGTCAGATACTCCTAAATACTCTGCTGAAGGCATTCAATGTGTCAGATACTCCTAAATACTCTGCTGAAGGCATTCAATGTGTCAGATACTCCTAAATACTCTGCTGAAGGCATTCAATGTGTCAGATACTCCTAAATACTCTGCTGAAGGCATTCAATGTGTCAGATACTCCGAAATACTCTGCTGAAGGCATTCAATGTGTCAGATACTCCTAAATACTCTGCTGAAGGCATTCAATGTGTCAGATACTCCTAAATACTCTGCTGAAGGCATTCAATGTGTCAGATACTCCTAAATACTCTGCTGAAGGCATTCAATGTGTCAGATACTCCTAAATACTCTGCTGAAGGCATTCAATGTGTCAGATACTCCGAAATACTCTGCTGAAGGCATTCAATGTGTCAGATACTCCTAAATACTCTGCTGAAGGCATTCAATGTGTCAGATACTCCTAAATACTCTGCTGAAGGCATTCAATGTGTCAGATACTCCGAAATACTCTGCTGAAGGCATTCAATGTGTCAGATACTCCGAAATACTCTGCTGAAGGCATTCAATGTGTCAGATACTCCGAAATACTCTGCTGAAGGCATTCAATGTGTCAGATACTCCTAAATACTCTGCTGAAGGCATTCAATGTGTCAGATACTCCGAAATACTCTGCTGAAGGCATTCAATGTGTCAGATACTCTGAAATACTCTGCTGAAGGCATTCAATGTGTCAGATACTCCGAAATACTCTGCTGAAGGCAGTAAATGTGTCAGATACTCTGAAATACTCT
>PYXC01002387.1:0-41385 GCA_015244755.2 Tenualosa ilisha
TTGAACTGGTATGGATTGGACTTCCTGTGGTGTTTGAGCAATGTTATCTAATGGGAGAACAAAGAGGAACATTTACTACAATTAACATGAAATCGACATTGTATGTACCAAGGAAACCAGATAATATATCAATGCATGCAGATTTCCTTTAAAAATGTTAGCTGTGTGCTATCTATTCAGAATGTGACTTTACCTGTTAACCAAGTAATTTTGCGGTCTGTTTCGAAGGAGCCCTCTGCTGTCTTCTTCTCTGCCCCAAAGTCCTTAACAGCTGCTCATCATTTTTGTCATCCAGTGTATTTTTGGCCTCCATTGTCTCTGTATCTCCCCAGGTTTCGTTGGCCTGCACCTTACTTTCATGCTCCCCTTTCTGTCTTCCTCCAGCTCCTTCATTCTCACATGTCTCCCTTCTTATGTCCTTCTCCACCCATTTCCTTTCTCGCTCCTCGGAGGTCTCTCTCTCATTCAGTCCATCGTTTGCATTATTCTGTTCTTCTCTTCCATTAATTTAGTTGTGAAATCCTCAAGTTTATTGAGACTCTGGAACATCAGGCATATCTCCTTCTCACGTTTTTCTTTGTCATGTTCCATCACTTTAATCATTATTTCCATGTTCCACTCTGTTTCATCTCTCTCTCACTTGGAGCTCCCTTTGCTGTCAATTTTCCATTTCCACTTTCAGATGCAGGTTTTCTGTCTCAAATTTCTCAACCTTTCCATGTTTTTCTCTTCCGTGGACCAAAATGAGATAATTTGCTGTTGACATTGCAATACTTCTTCCCTTAATTTAATGTTATTTTTCTTTTCCTTCATTCTATGAGATTTAGCAGTCTCTTTGTCTTTGATATCCAATTTTCCATTTCTTTTTTCAAATGAAGTTTTCTGTCTCAAGTTTATTGAGACTCTGGAGCATCTCCTTCTCATGTTTTTCTTTGTCATGTTCCATACTTTAATCATTTAATCATTTCTCTTCCATGGACCCACATGATGCAAGTTGCTGTTGCCATGGCAATATTTTTTCGCTTAATTTATTCTGTGAGATATATCAATCTCTTTGTCTTGGAGATCCCTTGAAATCCATTTTTCAATTCTTTTTTTTAAATGAAGGTTTTCTCTCTCAAGTTTTCTGATGCTCACTGTATATTTCTTATTCATGATGTGACATGAAGCAGTTTGCTGTTGACATTGCTCCTGTAACTATTTCAGATATATAATCTCATAATCAATCCTGTAGTTTTGTTCTCCTCCTGTTTTAGATGTTGGTTGTCTACCTCCATTACTTTGCCATCCTCTCAGTTATATCCTGATGATCACTACTTGTACAGATGCACTCTTTTGTAAAGATGAGCCTCATTCCTCCAGCATCCTAATCCTTCCTTCCAGCACCTTGACTTTGACCTTGGTCATTGCTGGACACTCTCAATATTCTCGATATTGGACGACTTTTGGGATGGTGTCTTTACACAGAAGTCCATGTTGTCTCTGTCTCATACAAGTTTCATTCATGTTTTCTGTAAATTCTGTCCAATCCCAACTGCTTATTTTCTCCTCAGTGTTGTTGCAATCCATGGTGCCACAGTACAGTGTGACAGCTGGATGAACAGAACCTCACAAGAGCTCTCACACCTCCATTTACAGCTGAAAGTCTGATACTATTCTGATATGTCTAATTGGTTCTCCTATCATGTTTTAATTCGCAACAGTAATGTACAGTAATGCTGTAAGGTTAACCCTGCCAGTTTTCAAAAACTGAAAATGGTTGACATTTGAGAGAGTTCATTCCAAATGTAGCAGAGTAATCCAAAAGTAATCAAATATAATTAGTTACATTAACCAAAATGTAATTGAAATAGTTACATTACTTTTACATTTGGCATAGGGTAATTTGTAATTGTAACACAATTACTTTTCCAAAGTAACTTTCCCAACACTGGTGGGAAGCATATGAGATGGTTAGCGCACACCAAGCCCACAGTTGGATGTCTAATCCCATCAGGTTGGTTGATGAGTAGCCTACCTACAACCCACATTGGCGTGATGTGTGCTGCACCTTGAACACTCCTGAATCTCTGGTAGCTTGTTTGCAACTGATTCAACAATAAGTCAACAAAATGGCGCACTGAAGAATAGCCAGATGAAGGAGGTGAGTCCTTTACCCGACCCTGACACTATCCCCAGTAACATCCACCCACATTACATACTCAGTATATGTAATTGAGACAACAGCGGTTTGTTTTATTTTGCTTTTATTTATTTTATACAGTCAGTTATTTAACATTGTTACAATAATAATATGGCTATGATGCTGCTGCGATAGAATTGGGTAAATCTTTAGATTACTGTAATTTCCTGAAAATTAAAAGATTGATGCATAGATTTTGCAAACTGTCTTTAAATATGAAGTTAATACATGGGGCATACATGGGAATTAATTTCTTTACTTCATTAAATAATTAATTAACCTCATTCTACTTTCTCATGAAATCATGATCTCATTCTGATCCTGGAATGTTTAGTAAACTGTGGTTGATACATGGGTGCAGTCTCTCTCTCTCTCTCTCTCTCTCTCTCTCTCTCTATATATATATATATATATACTTGCATGAAACACTGACCTGAGGCTTACACACTGTGCGGACAGTGCTTATATTCAGGAAATTACTATCCAATCCGGAAATGACAAGGTAAGTACCATGTAGTCTAAGTAATAAGTGACAAACATATAAATACTTAGTGAGACCTAAAAGTGAGACCTAAAGTAAGACCTAAAAGCAAAACAAACAAACAAACAAACAAACAAATAAAGATACTGTGTTAAAACTAGCTGTAGGCCTCCTGTCTGAGTATGTCTTGACTAAGGAATAACAATAATATAAATAAAATGTAAATGTTGCATATTCCTTGAGTAGCTGGCCTAGTTTATCTAGACACAGTAAACCTCAAAATGATAAAATTACAAACTACAAACATATTATCAGCTCTATTGTTAACCTGTATCATGTTGACGGAAAACAATTAGGGTCCAGAAAATATTCTGTTTTAAATTCTTCTACATTTTCCACTGACAATCAATATGCATTATTATGCTAAACATGCCAACCATGTCATTTTACAGTCTGTATATCTGATGTGGGTGGCTTTCTTTCCGTTGTCAGCCACGAGTAAGCTGTGATGATCAGTGAAGCTGAGAGAGGAACAGGAGGTTTTTGTACAACAACATTTCACTGTGTGAGCGGGAACTCTTCACTCTGCTGACAGTAATACACAGCCTCATCCTCTATCTGAACTCCACTGATGGTGAAGGTGGTCAGAGCCCCATTCCTACTGCCACTGAACCTTTGTGGGGTGTATGAAAACCTATTCACACTGTAGTACATTAAACCTTTTGGTGCTTGACCGGGTTTAAACTGGTGAAGAGACATGTCATCTCCAATATCTCGTGAGGCTTGACAAAGTATCTTCACAGTGTCCTGGGGCTGGACATTGATGACAGCAGGAGACTGATCTACTGTTACTATCCCCAGACAACCTGGCAAAAACAGAATGTAGGAATCACAGATCAGATTGTCTGATGGAAGCTTGTGAGAGTTAAACAGATCATTAGAAACACACACACACACACACACACACACACACACACACACCAGTGCAGAGACCATTATAGTCACACCACAGCACAATCAAGACCAAATATACTCCACAATCTGGAAACTTACCTGAAATGCACAGGATCAACACAAATAATGTTTTAAATGTATGGGTCATGTTTTAAGAGTAATTTTTATTTGCAGCAAAAGTGTTAACTTGTCTTAGAGTTATGTGACTAAATGTTGCTGAGAGATGACCAAATAATGGTAATCTTTGGATAGAGAGAGCAGCTTTTAATATGGTGTGGGAAGTGAAACTTCATGTAAATGAATGAAGCTGCCTCTGTTCTGTTAGCAATCCCTGAAGGTTCCAACATCGGTTGTGGTGTCCTTAGTGTGGCGTGGTGTGTGTGTGTGTGTGCGTGTGTGTGTCAGCAGCATGATGTGAGCTGGAGGTGCCATGGCCACTTCAGGCATCCTGTATGACTGCCCTGTATGTCTACAACTTTACATTAGGAGACAACCAGCATGCAAGCCATAACCAGTTACCACATTTATAGTTGGTTCTTATTAATGTTCAGACACAGAGTCTTGTATGGAAAACAATACTGAAACTGAATGAAACTGAAATTGCATATCACCGGCTTGTCAACTTAATGCACAGAAATGATTATTGCTGGTTCCTATTCTTTGGTTTGCAAGCAAATTCACATGGATTCGTGAGAATGTACAATGTTGTTGCTATTTTTTTTATGGGCACCCAGTGAATTACAAAAAATTGCAGTCTTGCCTAGTTGCCTAGTATAAGTTTCAGTATCAGCTCTATTTAACAGGATTTAAAATCACTCAAAATGCTTTCTATTTTTATTAAAACTTTTAGAAAACCCTCCTCCATGGCTTGTACTCTGCCATTGTCTTTACATCTCAGTGATTTCTGGGTAAAAAGTGACATCACCTGGTTGATATTGATGGTGTCTATGTGCAGCAACAGACTGATTGCTGCACTTTGATTAGACCTTCATAAGATTCAACAGGTGATGTCACTTCTTACAACAATGGCAGTTTACGAGTGAAAAGACTCTCTAAACTTTTCAAAAAACAAAAACATTTTGAGTTTTATTATCCTTTATGTAGCTGACGCCTACATCAATCTTATAAAGCCAACATGTCTCAGCCAGGGAATCTTTAAGTGGGATGAAGAACTCCACAACATTTATTATCCTTAACATTTCCTTTCAGTAGTATATGGCTTTCAGTACTTGTTACATGGGTTTCAAGAATTAGATCATGCAGACACATGATGCCGTGGATCTGAAACCTCATGTAAATGAATGGCAGTTAGCCCTGCTTGGTGTGTGAGTGTGTGTGCGTGTGTGGGAGAGTGAGTGAGTGTTTGTGTGTGTGTGTGTCTCAGCTGTTGGCATCATAAGATATGCAGTATTCTAGGCTGTCTGCTTCTGCTTTTGCTATGTGCTTTTGCACTCAAGCTTGTGTGTGATTTTTTTCTCTAACTTGCTGTTCAAGATCCCAGTACTGTGCAACAAGGTTTGCAAATGACTGCATGCATGGAGCGTTAGGATGACTGCCAGACCCAGGATCCAGTTGGAGGTGACAATGTTGTAACACAATTACATTTCCAAAGTAACTTTCCCTACACTGATGGGAAGCATATGAGATGGTTAGCGCACACCAAGCCCACAGTTGGATGTCTAATCCCATCAGGTTGGTTGATGAGTAGCCTACCTACAACCCACATTGGCGTGATGTGTGCTGCACCTTGAACACTGCTGAATCTCTGGTAGCTTGTTTGCAACTGATTCAACAATAAGTCAACAAAATGGGGCACTGAAGAATAGCCAGATGAGGGAGGTGAGTCCTTTACCCGACCCTGACAGTACCTTTCTTTACCTCATTGTACTTTCTCATGAAATCATGATCTCATTCTGATCCTATAATGTTTAGTAAACTGTGGTTGATACATGGGTGCAGTCAATATATGTGTGAGATCTACGTTTTTGTTTTTCTTAGCTTGCATAAAACACTGACCTGAGCCTTATATGCTATGCAGACAGTGCTTATATCTAGGAAATTACTGTCCAACCCAGAAATGACAAGGTAAGTACCATGTAGTCTAAGTAATAAGTAACAAACATAATTTATATATATTAAGTGGGCATTGATAACAGCAGGAGACTGATCTACTGTGATGATCCACTGAACCTGACAGCAGAACAGAATGCAGTAGTCACATCGCAAATCAGGTGGGATCAAACATATGCACTATGCTATCCTGACCACAGTAGAACACAGGGCAAGGATACGTGCCATAGAACTTACCAGTGATGCATAGAGTCACAATTTGAAATGCAATAAATATATGGGTCATGGTAATAAAGCTTTATAAAAAGTTGATAATGTTATCTGTTATGAAGAATGAAGAGGGGTAATCTATGAGGGAGGGAGGGATGAGGGAGATGCTTTTAATGATGTGGGAACTGGAAGTGAGACTTTATGTAAATAAATGCCAGTTATGGGTAACAGGTTTTACAGCAAACATGTCTTGTGGGCAGTGATCTCAGAATACACGACAGCAACCAGTGCCAGTGACGCATGCTGTACTTGGGACATACCTAACTGTGATGCAATTGTTTTTAATTCAGTCACATATCCATGTTTTACACATGGTTTGTAAACATTGTTTTAATTTAAGATGAGGATGACCCTTGTATAACCTTTTGTTTATAGCCTTATAAATACAGCATAATCTATATCAGTGATATTGGTGCCAGTGGTTTTTGAAATTAGATTTTCAGAAACTGACTAAATTTACGAAACTCTGAAGACCTGAGGACAGCAGCTTGCATGAATGATTCTATATATCTGTTTTATTTTATTGCCCTGTTCAAATAGTGTGTATTATGCAGAATGCTGAAGCATAGAAACCCGCTGAGGTTTTTGTACATGTGAATGGAACCTAATCACTGTGTCCACAGTGGTACTCAGCCTCATCCACCTTCTCTGATGGTGAAGATGTGATCAGCTCCTGTCCATGTCCCCCTGAAACAACTCGGGGTACCAGAAAATTGTATGTTTTAGATCAGGAGTTTAGGTGGCTGTCCTGGTTTCAGTTGCTATAGCTTCATGTCATCAATAATGTTGCCTGAATATTTGCAAAGAAACTTCCCAGTGTCCTGTGCATTGGTGACAACAGGAGACTGATGAGAATGCTTACAGGACCTGAGTGAGCACTCAGCAGAGAGCAGAGCGAGAACATCAAACCAGCAATCACAAATTCAGAGGAAGAAACCTTTCACTATAATGATGGGTTTTAGACTCGCCTGTGATCCAGAGGGTTAAAAGAATTAGTCTTATGTGTTGGGCTCATTAAAAGATATGCAGCATTCTATGCTCTGTGTGTGTACTTGTATTTTCTACATATGCTCTTGCTGTCAAGCTTCAGTGTGATAAATGCTTTACTTGCAACCCAGGACCCAAGATACAACCACAGCCAGAGACTGATCCTGGCATGTTGATTGGCATGTGGCCCACATTGGTGTCAGGTGGGCCCTCTGCCTGTATCTTGCCCCATTCAAATAAAGCTAACTTCAAGACTGGATCACTTCATCAAAACAGACCCAGATGAGTCACTCATGGCTTTTTATGGCCCTCAAGAGACAGTCTCAGCAGAATGATTGACACCTTCTCAGTACTGAGTGGAAACAGCCTCAATTGGATCAGTGCCTATGTCCCATCCCAATGGATTAGCAACTCACATTACTCAAATGAATGGTCCTCTAGAGTTTTTAATTGTAGATGACAGCCATGTGTGTTTTGTTTTCATTTATTTTGTTTTCAATAGCCAATTAATGGTATTGTGTAATAGCATTATATATTTGTGTGGTACAGCTCTAACTGAATTTGCTAAAAACATTGCTACAACATAATAGAATATATCTCATTTATAATTTCATAGTTAGGCTATATTAGATTTGTTCAAATATGTGTCATAAACGTGTCATGATTGCAATGATGACATATTTTCCAACAAAAAAACATTATAATATTATAAATAATGTTGTAGTGTGTGTGTGTGTGTGTGTGTGTGTTTGTGTGTGCGCATGCGCAGGTTTAGTTCAGACTGATGTAATTACTGAAGCATGGAAGCACTCAGAGGTTTTTGTACGGTGATATTTCACTGTATGATTACACACTACATAATTTAATATCATATATGATGCAGATCAGTATGATGGTAACTGTGTTACCAGATAAGTAATTACTATTATGGGCATGGGTTCGGTACAACAATAATCAACAACTTATTGTGAAGTAGGTCTACTATTAAAGTACTAGGTGGTTTTGTTGCAGCTGTCTGGGGTATGTGAGTGGTTCATTCACGGGTAAACTGTCATGATCAGTGAAGAGAGGAACTGGAGGTTTTTGTGCAGCGATATTTCACTGTGTGAGCGGGAGCTCTTACATTTACATTTACATTTATGCATTTAGCAGACGCTTTTATCCAAAGCGACTTACAACTCATCAACTATCAATTGTTAAGGGCCAGTCTCCCCTAGAGCAACTTAGGGTTAAGTGCCTTGCTCAAGGGCACAACGGTGGCACGGCAACGGTTACACGCTAGCCAGGTTCCTTAACCACTACGCTACCACCACCCTCTTCACTGTGTCCACAGTGATACTCAGCCTCATCCTCTATCTGCACTCCACTGATAGTGAAGGTATGATCAGCTCTAGTGTAGGAGCCACTGAAACGACTCGGGGTGCCAGAGAACCTTGTATCACTATTATAAATTAGGAGTTTAGGTGGCTGTCCTGGTTTGAGCTGATACAACTCCATGTCACGATCAATGACTTGAGAGGCTTTACAGAGAATCTTCACTGTGTCCTGTGGCCGGGCAGTGATGACAGTAGGAGACTGATCTACTGTGATGATTCCCAGAGAACCTAACAGAACAGAGAAAAAAATTTAAAAATTACAAATTTAAAGAAAGATAATTTTACTTTAGATCCCTCAAATTTCAAATAATCAGGCCTCCATAGTACAATGTATAATGTATTGCAAATGTTAGAGACATCACACTTATTGTAAGTCAACGTTATTTTAGGTGAAATAACTAATTTGGCACAAATCAAAAGAAACTAGACATGCCTGTGATCCAGAGAGTCAAAAGGGTTATATGTGCTGCACCCATGATGATAGCTTTGGGTCTGAGACACCACTTAGTTCTCTAAGCAGTGGCTTCATGTGTGTGAAGGCGCACTGTCTTATAACACAGAATAGGTAAATATGAATGCAAATCAGTAGTAGATCTTCTCTGTCTCATAGGAAGGAACTGAACAGTGAAAACCCCTTGACAAAATTAATATATTCATGTCCAACATCTTTTCAGATCCACTCTTGAACTAAGCTTTATTTGAAAGGGTCAGGAGGATGCAAATCAGTAGTAGATCTTTTCTGTGTGACAGGAAGGAACTGAACAGTGTAAAGCCCACAAAATCAATATATTCATGTCCAACATCTTTTCAGAGAAAAACTTTTGTATTAATGATATTATTTTCTTTTCTATAAGCAAGGTTGATTCACTCTTTTTCTCATGCCATCCGGTCTGCACATTAATACCAAAGATCATTTAATACTGACAAAGATAGAGCAACATAATATGTTACAATGAGAGCAAATGTGAATAGTTCTGGTCTGCAAAAGTGGGAGTGTCACATAATGTCACAATATACATTTTTTCAGTGATCTTCTATTGAACAAGGAACTTAATGGATGTTTGTGCCTCTCAGTCTGCTTTTACTCTCTGTGTTAATACTCTCTGAATACTGAATGAATTTATGCTGAGATGTTTTCATGAGTGGATACTAATCAAGGCTTTTTGAAATACTGCTATATATTTCTAGTGACACTTTAGATTAGTGTACACATACACTGTAGCAGCTTATTAGCTTATTAGCAGCTATAACTAGGAGTTTATTAACATGCAAATTAGTAACATACTAGCTATTTGTAGGTCATTACAAGTCATGTATTAATACCTTACTTTACCCGTAATAGACTATTAAATAAGAATTTCTCTATTTTAAACTCTTTATTACTGTTTATTTGTAGATAGTAAGTTGTCGTATATGATTCATGATCTTAATATGTTTTGGTTAGAATTGGGCTTATAAAGTAGTAGTTCAACAGGGCGAGTTATTCTCCTTCAATAATATTTAGAAAAGATGGTCTATTCATAGGAACAAAACTAACCCAAAACTAACCCAAAACTACAAGAGTCTAATGGTTTCCAAATAAGTCCTTTTGACGCACAATAACTGTTCCTGAGAATAACTGTTCCTGTTGCACTGCCACCTTGGAAGCCTCTTACTGAGCAAAGGATGTTGAGATCATAATTCATATACAACAATTAGCTTACTTACTATGAATAAGCAGTAATTAAGAGTTTAAGAGAAATTCTAGTTAATGGTCTGCTATGGGTAGAATAAGCTCATGCAGAATAAGGTATTAATAAGTGTCTTGCGATGACTAACACATATCTAGTATGTTATTAATTTGCATGGTAATAAACTGCCAGCTAATGGTGAATACGGGTGCCCTAACTAGCTACCAACTTTTTCCACCAGAGCACTCTTCTTACTTTTCTTTTTGGACCCTGTTCTATAATTGTTAATGTTTATGTTTATTTATTTAAGAAGGGACAATATATATTCAAATACAGCATGGTAAGATCTGGTAACTGTGGCTCATGCATATTCCATGATGGCACAGAACGGCACACCCAAAGGAAATGTTCTTTTGTTGCAAGATTTGCATTGAGCTTTAGGTGCACCAGGGCCCTTGTGTTTGCAGGGACCCCTGACATTAGGGCGATGACCTATTTCTACACTATCAATGGATACAGTCTTACTACTGATAGAAAATTGTCTAAATCTATAGCAATCTAATTAGTTATACAACACAATCATGGTGGTAGGCCTACCTGGCCCCATCCTCCTCCAACTCATACAGGTTTTCTCCTTGTTTTCTTTATTTTACGTATTTTGGATTTCACTAATAATACTTTGAATGTAAGCAAGATGATAATTGCAATTACCTCCTTTTTTTTAAATTCCAGATATTTACAAAACATTACAAAGTCTGCAAAGAAATCTGCTTGTCTAATCATTTCTCTTTGTAGCCTACTGCTTGCTCGTAATGCCAAGGTCCAAAAATTGTGCTCAGAAAAGAAGAGAAAGAATTGGATATGCGTAACTCCAAATTGCCGAAACAGTGTATTTTTAAATCAGTCTTGCCCAGATCCAGTAGCTGCTAGTGCTAGCGTTAGCAATATTAAAGATAACCTATTAGCGTCAACAGAAGGCAGGCAGAGTTAACGTCTGAATGAGTGAGTGCAGGTTACTTTTCTTATTGCAACAGACTGGTTCATGAGGTTATGGTTAAATGGCCAGGAGTCCTGTGCCAGGAGTGTTTCTGTCTATCTAATCGGCTGTGTTTGCTTTTTTGATTAATTGTTAATTGATTAATTGTCATTGTTGTGCTGTTTGGGAAATATGCTTATCTGTTCAGCTGAATGGGTTATTTGTGTTCTGTTTTTGCGACATTGGCTTTAGGTTTAGCTAAATGTTTGTCAGAACAACTAAACAAGATTCGCGCAGAAGGGAGTTACAGTAGCTGCAGGAGTACGAGAGGTAGCTGGACAAAAGTTCTTTTAGAGTTTATGCTGTGAGGCTTTGGCTGTACTGGCCGCGCTGGAGCGCCACTGTCATTGGTTTTTATTAGCCTGCTCTGCAGCTGCTTCCATTCTTATTGCCAACGTTGTGGCTTTCTCTAAAGTCAAATCAGGCTCTAATTAACAGTCTCTCTCTTATGTTATTGCTTAGTAGGTGTTCCAGCAATTGGTCGCTAATCGTCTTCTTTAAATGATCATCACCGAAGTTACATTTCACGGATAGCGCGCAGCTCCATACTAAGTGACAGTCTCATTGGGTAGCTGCGATGTACTGCAACGTTTACTTTGGGAATGAAATGAGTTTCCAGCGCGGATACAACCTCTTCATAACCTGTATCGGGTAGCGAGCGAGTAAAAATCCTCTATCCCTCAGCTCCAAGACAGTGAAATAAAGTAGCTCTCTTGTGGGCTGTTGGCCACGCGTTCCACGTTGTATCTATTACTAGCATGTAGTTAAACATTCCAAGCCATATGCCGAACGGCATGGCCGGATCTCCCGGACAAGGCAAAAACAATGCAGGCGTAGGAATGTGGAGCGGTCAAATGCCAAGAGCAACTGCATGATTACAGTCATCCTGTAATGACTGTGACATTTTTTCTAACAGTGGAGGGCTATACGGAGAGTATAGGCTGACTGTGATCTTGTTGGTATAGAGCATTTTTTTTTTTTACAGCAGTTGTAGGCTAGGTTATTTTTCCCCACATATAGGCATAGTAGCTTAGGCCAATGTCAATGAGGCGAGGCAAAGTAGGTCACGTCATGCAGTGCCCAATTACGTCACAATTCTTTGTGACACAACAAGTCAAGTACCTATAAAGTCGGCTTCAAAGAGTTGATTGCATCCAGACGGACAGGACAGGCAGTGGATTAGTGGCAGAGCTACAAATTGATGTAAGAAATCAAGTACAGAGTTCAATAAGGTGAGAAACAGCTTAAAAGTAGACAATGATGAATCAAAATATAGGATGGTCTAAGCAAAGTTTCTAGGCAATGAGTGTTAAGCTATAAGCTATAGACTCAACAGTTTGAAATTTCCTCGTTGTTTTGGTTTTAGATGGACAGGCTTTGTGCCAGCACACAGGCTCGCTTGTCAGAGCCTATGAGGAAAGATGTAGAGAGTGCCTTTGCAGACTTAGAGGAAGAACATGTACAGAAATTACAGGTCATGAAAGCAACTGTTAACAAACTCTTCAGCGACATAGAGAGCCTGGAGGAAGAAAAAAAGTTGCTCCATCAGCAGTCGGTAATTGAAAAGGAAAAGTTTAGGATGGAGATGGAAGCTTTTTGCAAGGCAGAGCAAAGCAAAAGTCAGGCAACCATCGAGGAGCTTTCTGCCACGTTTAAGGAGGCAAACGTGGAGAGGCTAAAAGAGACGGAGAGGATGGAGGCCAACTTCCAGAGCCTCATGTCAAGAATGAAGCGGGATCACGAGGAAAAGGAGAAGTTCACCAACATGATCAATGAGGCTCTCGTGAAGGAGATAGAAAATCAGGCAGCCTCCTGGAATGAGCAGCTGCAAAAAATAAAAGAAGAATACGAGGCTGCTGCTCATAATATCAATTTACAGCTGAAGGAGAAGAACGAGCAACTACTGCGCCTTGAAAATGGGAGATGTAAGTTCTTGGCGGCCATTGACATGATGACCGAGGAAAAAGAAAACCTCACCTTGTCAGGTGCCATGAACACAGCCATTGCCAAACAGAGGCTGGTTTCAGAATTGAGGGCCCACGCAGAGACATGGGTGTTTGGAAATGTAATGTATTCATTTTCTTTAACATGAAATTATGCCGTTTTAGTCATGGATTTTTGACACGAAGAGCATTCTTCTGGGGCGACAGAGCTTAGTCTTTTTCTTTTTATTCCGTAGGCATCAAGACAACCCCCAGTTGTGGGCCGTGTGAGTGAAAATATCCCAAAAGTTTTCCTGAGGTGGAAGATTAGAGACGACTGGAGAAAACTGCAGGGAAATCAAGCCTTCCTCAATGATGACCTTCAGGTACTGTGCATACACACAAACATCGCCTTTTACGTATTTGTGATACAAAAGTGTTTAAAATTTAACAATGTACATCTGAACTTTTCCTTTTTCTTAGACCTTTGCCCTTAGCAAAGAAATTGAGGCTAAAATACAGCAAGTTATTGCAGCGGAGGACAAACTTACAAAAAAATGTAAAGAAAAGCTGCAGAAATTTAGAAATGAAGCCCAGCAGAGGGAGGCCAAGCTAGCTCAGGCCAAGCTAAAAGAGTTAGCAAAGCTGGATAAAAAGAGAAGAGAGATAATTGAAAAGATGCAGAAGGCAGAGCAGAAGGAGGCAAAGAGAAGGCAGCTAAAAGAAAAGAAGCAGAGGGAAGAAAATGAGAAAAAGGAAGCTAGAGAGCAGAAAAAGGCAGAGGCCATGAGGCAGCGTGAGGCAAAGCGTGCTGAAAGAGACCGTAGACTTCAAGAAGATTCCCCCGGTGTCTGGCGGAGATTCTTCAGGGCCTGCTTCTAGGTCAAAACAAACACCTTTGCTTCAAGCCTTCACCACTCTTAATGCGTAAAGGTCCCTGCTATAGTTGCACATGATTTCTCACCATAATTTTTCTCCATTTTGGCTCTGAATTGAAACTTCTCTCTCTTGAACACATTTGACTTCACCACTATCAGAATCATCTGATATCATTGCTTACTCAAATAAAACAGCAATAACAAATAGTTCTGGTTCAGACTCCTTTATTAGAGATGTTGATTGTTGGGAGGGAGGTTTGGACTGGTATTCTGTGAAACCTGGCAAATGTTAAATGAGCTAGTGCACCAGGACACCGTGGTGTGGGTTAGGGTAAGGATGAGTTTGGCTTGCAGTTGCCACTGATTTTCCCAGGCCATCAGAAACATCTATTTAAAATTTCTCTGTTGCAACTCAGTTGATGTTGGAGCGAGCCAGATGCTCCATTCATTACTGAAAAAAGTCATTCATCCTTTTTTGGAAGCCTAGTGCGTAGGTAGGCTAGGCCATGCTACTCAGAGAACAGCGCACTCACTGACGGAATGCTATTAAATGGGGAGCTCAGAAGGTCTCCAGGTGCAGAAGAGTGGGTCTTCTTCAGTGGTCCTTTTCCAAAGTGATGGAATAGAATTCATGTTCTGCTTAATGACCTTGACCTCTACAGTATCTCAGACCAAGAAAAAGCAGAAAACCATCTTTTTTATCAAAGAGCTCAATCCATCACTATACAGTTCACTTCATAGGATCTTGATCATGATTGCAGAACAAATTTGAGAAAGGTAATCTCTCTCTCTCTCTCCCACTCTCTCTCTCTCTCTCTCTCACACACACACACACACACACACACACACACAAATGGCAATACAGTAAGTATGGACACTACTGTTTAAGAACAAAAGAAGTGTAAAGAAATGAAATGTATGCAGGCCACTCAACTGATATAAATAATTCATTTTGCATCACTTGCAGTAGGCCTGCATCCATTTGTCTGTGCAGTCAAATGCACTCAGCGTATAACTGGAGGATAACTTCGTGTTAAGGAAAACAAACAGGTTGGCTCTAGCAAATAGCGTAAGATGAACATTAGGCTATATGAAACGCGTAGATGTGCGTTTGGCATAAAGCTGCGCTCAGAGATGGGGAGGACGAAAATAATCACTCTTTAGGTCAATCGTCCAGCAGTGGAAAATGCCCTCAAGAATTGAACCATAATGCGAAAAAAGCAGGTTAGACTTAGAGGTATACATTAAAATTGGCTATTTAATGTCTGGTGCATGTTCTGACCATTGTTCAATTTTAAAGCGCCCCGTGCCAACTCTATGGTCCATCAAAGTTCTTGGTTCGTCATCATATTTACTTTAGCCTCAGTTGCAAATGTACTTTAGCCTCAGTTGTAGTCTCAAAATATCACACTAGAATATGGTGACATTGTGGAAATGTAACTGAAATTGTAAACGCAACATGTTGGTGAATTGTCGACGTTAAAAAAAACGGTAAAGCAAACAAATAGGCATGTTTCCTTGACTTGTAAGCATGGCAGTGTCAGACTCCCATGATGATAGCTGGAGCTCTGAGAAATCATTCAGGTAAATTCTCAGTTGTATGATGTATGTGGAGGAAGACTGATTTTAAAGAAAGAGGGGTTGGATTTGAATGCAAATGTCAGATGTCTGTCTCCATAAGCCATACCCTCAGCATGGTTGACTAAATTATTTTAATCATTGAAAATCCAACAATGTATTTACATCAGAGAATTTTGATGTAAATTTGACATTTGTTTTTCACTACTCAGAACCTTAAGGAATTCAGCCAAATATCTACCGAGTGTATGTGTGCTGGGGTGTTAGCTCATTTTCCTTCATCTAGGGGCAACTAATACTTTTGACACCTGTTTGTGCAACATAAAAGTGCTCAACACATCCAAGTCAAGTGGGTTTTATTGTCATTTTAACTATATGCACTGTATATAGTGAGACGAAAAATGTTTCACCATTGATAAAGTGGTGTTACATTTAAAATATATTAAAAGACATTTGAGTCAGGCTACATTTATATTTCATATCATATTCATTTCATATTCATTTATATCATATTCATTTATAATTCATATCATATTTGATACAGATCAATATGATGGTAACAGTGTTACCAGATAGGTAATCTACTATTTAATCTATCATTATGGGCATGGGTTCTGTACAACAATAATCAGGCATTTTATTGTGAAGTAGGCCTACTATTAAAGTACTAGGTGGTCTTGTTGCAGTTGTCTGAAGCTTGTGATGGTTCATTCTTTTATTTATTTTATACAGTCAGTTATTTAACATTGTTATAATAATAATATGGCTATGATGCTGCTGCGATAGAATTGGGTAAATCTTTAGATTACTGTAATTTCCTGGAAATTAAAAGATTGATGCATAGATTTTGCAAACTGTTTTAAATATGAAGTTAATACATGGGGCATACATGGAAATTAATTTCTTTACTTCATTAAATTAATTAATTTACCTCATTCTACTTTCTCATGAAATCATGATCTCATTCTGATCCTGGAATGTTTAGTAAACTGTGGTTGATACATGGGTGCAGTCTCTCTCTCTCTCTCTCTCTCTATATATATATATATATATACTTGCATGAAACACTGACCAGAGGCTTACACACTGTGCGGACAGTGCTTATATTCAGGAAATTACTATCCAATCCGGAAATGACAAGGTAAGTACCATGTAGTCTAAGTAATAAGTGACAAACATATAAATACTTAGTGAGACCTAAAAGTGAGAGCTAAAGTAAACCTAAAAGCAAAACAAACAAACAAACAAACAAATAAAGATACTGTGTTAAAACTAGCTGTAGGCCTCCTGTCTGAGTATGTCTTGACTAAGGAATAACAATAATATAAATAAAATGTAAATGTTGCATATTCCTTGAATAGCAGGCCTAGTTTATGTAGACACAGTAAACCTCAAAATGATAAAATTACAAACTACAACCATATTATCAGCACTATTGTTAACCTGTATCATGTTGACGGAAAACAATTAGGGTCCAGAAACTGGACCCCGGGGTGGTGGTAGCGTAGTGGTTAAGGAACCTGGCTAGCGTGTAAGTAGCCTGAAAAGTTGTGGGTTCGAATCCCGGCTGCCACCGTTGTGCCCTTTAGCAAGGCACTTAACCCTAAGTTGCTCTAGGGAGACTGGCCCTGAACAATTGATAGTTGATGAGTTGTAAGTCGCTTTGGATAAAAGCGTCTCCTAAATGTATAAAATGTCAAATATTGACATGTGCTAAGGGAAATTAATTAAGTAACCTAAACTTTATATGTTCCTAAAACATATACTCTCTAGGTATCATAGAAAATATGTTGTTGGACATTTTCCACATCCTTACATACTTTATTGCACCATAATGTGTGCATAGTCCGGTATACAAGTCCAAGAAGTGTTCAGTCAATGCATTTTGGCCTGTCCAGTAAGAGAAGACTGATTAAACAAACTACATTTTCCAAGAAGCATACATCCTCAAGATATCATGTACCATCAGTGTGAACACCACCCACCTTGCCTCATGTCCTCTACAGTCTTGTGTGGGGTATAGTCTATACAAATGACTAACAAATATATTTTGACCTGTACTAGTAAGCAGAAATGGACAACCTAACCCTAAACAAACCTATTTAGGTATTTTCTAAAAGCTTATCATCGTTAGATAATTCAACAAGAGTTTAGATGTGTCCCACTGTCCTCCATACTTTGGTGCACTGTGGCCTGTTCATAGTTCTATAGTGGATACAGGTAAAAGCATTTCCCCTCTAGATAACATGAGTTTGGATGTAATTCATCTCTGCCTACTAATACAGGTCAAAATACATCGGTCAGTCTCTTGTACAGATTATATCCAACACAGGGCTATGTAGAGGTCACAGGGCAGTAATTTACTTAAAATATGATATTTAGGTTGTTTAATGAGATTTCCCTTACTGGACAGGTCAAAATGCATTGCCTGGGCACTTTTTAAACTTGTTTTCAATACACACAAAGCATGAAAGGATGTGGAATATGTCTAAGCTCATGTTATATGACATCTAGAGCGTATATGCTATAATTATGCAGGCATCCGACTCTCCTGTAGGTCTACAACCGTACATTAGGACACAACCAGTAGACAAGCCATATTATTATTAATAACCAGTCACTACGTTTATAGTTGTTAATTAATAATGTTCAGACACAGAGTCTTGTATGGAAATGGACCCTCCATTATTTCTGATGATTTGTTTGTGAAGATGAACAGAAAGAGAATCCACACATATAGGCTAGCCAACACTGAAATAATTATGTATTATTAACATAGATTTACTTTTGTACCCGATTACCGTATGTGAAACAAAAGCACAAAATGTATTAAATATGCTGTATGTACTGTATGTATATCATGTCAGTGAAGTGTGTGAAGACTAGTAAGTATGCTCAAAGTGAGCTGATCACTGAGGATGGCAGTAGTCAGGGGTTTTTGTACGGGGATATTTCACTGTGTGAGCGGGAGCTCTTCACTGTGCTGGCAGTAGTACACAGCCTCATCCTCTATCTGAACCCCACTGATGGTGAAGGTGGTGAGGTCTGCAGTGGAGGAGCCACTGAACCTGTCTGGGGTGCCTGACATTCTAGTGGTACTGTCATGGATTAGATGCTTTGGAGGTTGTCCAGGTTTAAACTGGTACAGCTCCATGTCATTATAAATGTCTTGAGAGGCTTTGCAGAGAATCTTCACTGTGTCCTGAAGCTGGGCATTGATGACAGCAGGAGATTGATCTACAGTGATAATCCCCAGACAACCTAAACGGCAGAAGAGAATGCAGTACTTCAGACAGACTAATGGGTAACTGGCAAAAGCAACCCAATTACACCATAACACAGAGCAAAGATCTTATGGAACTTACCTGAGGTGCAGAGCATCACAACAGAAAATATTTGACCTGCCTGAAACATGTTGTTGGTCATCTTTAAGTTACAAAGGTGACTACTGGTTGTTGTGATGATGGAGTATGGTCATCTCTCAGTAGGTTTTTATGATGTGGGAATTGAAACCTCATGTAAATGACTGACAGTTACTGCTGTGTGTGTGTGTGTGTGTGTCTGTGTGTGTGTGTGTGTGTTTGGGGGTCTTTTAGCTGATGGCATTAAAAGACATGCAGCATTCTATGCTCTGTGTGTGTACTTGTATTTTCTACATATGATCTTGCTGTCAAGCTTCAGTGTGATAAATGCTTTACTTGCAACCCAGGACCCAAGATACAACCACAGCCAGAGACTGATCCTGGCATGTTGATGGGCATGTGGCCCACATTGGTGTCAGGTGGGCCCTCTGCCCTGTATCTTGCCCCATTCAAATAAAGCTAACTTCAAGACTGGATCACTTCATCAAAACAGACCCAGATGAGTCGTTCATGGCTTTTTAGGGCCCTCAAGAGACAGGCTCAGGAGAATGATTGACACCTTCTCAGTAATGAGTGGAAAGTGCTTCAATTGGATCAGTGTCTATGTCCCATCCCAATGGATTAGCAACTCACATTACTCAAATGAATGGTCCTCTAGAGTTTTTAATTGTAGATGACATCCATGTGTGTTTTGTTTTCATTTGTTTTGTTTTCAATAGCCAATTAATGGTATTGTGTAATAGCATTATACATTTGTGTGGTACAGCTCTAACTGAATTTGCTAAAAACATTGCTACAACATAATAGAATCTATCTCATTTATAATTTCATAGTTAGGCTATATTAGATTTGTTCAAATATGTGTCATAAACGTGTCATGATTGCAATGATGACATATTTTCCAACAAAAAACATTATAATATTATAAATAATGTTGTAGAGTGTGTGTGTGTGTGTGCGCATGCGCAGGTTTAGTTCAGACTGATGTAATTACTGAAGCATGGAAGCACTCAGAGATTTTTGTACGGTGATATTTCACTGTATGATTACACACTATATAATTTAATATCATACATGATGCAGATCAGTATGATGGTAACTGTGTTACCAGATAAGTAATTACTATTATGGGCATGGGTTCTGTACAACAATAATTAACCATTTATTGTGAAGTAGGCCTGCTATTAAAGTACTAGGTGGTTTTGTTGCAGCTGTCTGGGGCATGGGAGTGGTTCATTCATGGGTAAACTGTCATGATGAGTGAAGCTAAGAGAGGAACTGGAGGTTTTTGTGCAGCGATATTTCACTGTGTGAGCGGGAACTCTTCACTGTGTCCACAGTGATACTCAGCCTCATCCTCTATCTGAACCCCACTGATGGTAAAGGTGTGATCAGTTCCACTCCATGTGCCACTAAAATGACTTGGGGTGCCAGAGAACCTTTTGTTTCCATCATAGATCATGAACTCCTGTCTGAACTCCACTGATAGTGAAGGTATGATCAGCTCTAGTGTAGGAGCCACTGAAACGACTCGGGGTGCCAGAGAACCTTGTATCACTATCATAAATTAGGAGTTTAGGTGGCTGTCCTGGTTTGAGCTGATACAACTCCATGTCACGATGAATGACTTGAGAGGCTTTACAGAGAATCTTCACTGTGTCCTGTGGCCGGGCAGTGATGACAGCAGGAGACTGATCTACTGTGATGATTCCCAGAGAACCTAAGAGAACAGAGAAAAAAATGTACAAAATTTAAAGAAAGATAATTTCCCTCAAATTTCAAATAATCAGGCCTACATAGTACAATGTATAATGTATTGCAAATGTTAGAGACATCACACTTATTGTAAGTCAACGTTATTTTAGGTGAAATAACTAATTTGGCACAAATAAAAAAAAAACTAGACATGCCTGTGATCCAGAGAGTCAAAAGGGTTATATGTGCTGCACCCATGATGATAGCTTTGGGTCTGAGACACCACTTAGTTCTCTAAGCAGTGGCTTCATGTGTGTGGAGGCGCACTGTCTTATAACACAGAATAGGTAAATATGAATGCAAATCAGTAGTAGATCTTCTCTGTCTCATAGGAAGGAACTGAACAGTGAAAACCTCTTGACAAAATTAATATATTCATGTCCAACATTTTTTCAGAGAAAAACTTTTGTATTAATGATATTATTTTCTTTTCTATAAGCAAGGTTGATTCTCTCTTTTTCTCCTGCCATCTGCTCTGCACATTAATACCAAAGATCATTTAATACTGACAAAGATAGAGCAACATAATATGTTACAATAAGAGCAAATGTGAATAGTTCTGGTCTGCAAAAGTGGGAGTGTCACATAACGTCACAATATTAATTTTTGAAGTGATCTTCTATATAGAACAAGGAACTTAACGGACATTTGTGCCTCTCAGTCTGCTTTTACTCTCTGTGTTACTCTAATCTCAAAAATGGCAATATTCTCTTCTCTTCATTTTCTATCCATAATGTAATTCATCCATTATATACATATTTGTTATTTGCCATTTAAATCCATCATAAAATGGTCACATCTATTTATCTTATTTGAGATCAAATAAAATGCATGCATTGCAGAAGGGCAATATGGCAACAGTGTTGGCCTATGTGATTGTATTGTATTTGTCATGCATAACTTGTCAAGGCTTTTTGAAATACTGCTATATATTTCTGGTGACACTTTAGATTAGTGTACACATACAGTGTAGCAGCTTATTAGCTTATTAGCAGCTATAACTAGCAGTTTATTAACATGCAAATTAGTAACATACTAGCTATTTGTAGGTCATTACAAGTCACTTATTAATACCTTACTTTACCCGTAATAGACTATTAAACAAGAATTTCTCTATTTTAAACTCCTTATTAATGTTTATTTGTAGCTAGTAAGTTGTCGTATATGATTCATGATCTTAATATGCTTTGGTTAGAATTGGGCTTATAAAGTAGTAGTTCAACAGGGAGAGTTATTCTCCTTCAATAATATTTAGAACAGATGGTCTATTCATAGGAACAAAACCCAAAACTACAAGAGTCTAATGGTTTCCAAATAAGTCCTTTTGACGCAGAATAACTGTTCCTGAGAATAACTGTTCCTGTTGTACTGCCACCTTGGAAGCCCCTTACTGAGCAAAGCATGTTGAGATCATAATTCATATACAACAATTAGCTTACTTACTATGAATAAGCAGTAAGTAAGAGTTTAGGAGAAATTCTAGTAATGGTCTGCTATGGGTAGAATAAGCTCATGCAGAATAAGGTATTAATAAGTGTCTTGCGATGACTAACAAATATTTAGTATGTTATTAATTTGCATGGTAAAATAAACTGCCAGCTAATGGTGAATACGGGTGCCCTAATATAAAGTGCTACCAACTTTTTCCACCAGAGCACTTTTCTTACTTTTCTTTTTTGACCCTGTTCTATAATTGTTAATGTTTATGTTTATTTATTTAAGAAGGGACAATATATATCCAAATACAGCATGGTAAGATCTGGTAACTGTGGCTCATGCATATTCCATGATGGCACAGAACGGCACACCCAAAGGAAATGTTCTTTTGTTGCAAGATTTGCATTGAGCTTTAGGTGCACCAGGGCCCTTGTGTTTGCAGGGACCCCTGACATTAGGGCGATGACCTATTTCTACACTATCAATGGATACAGTCTTACTACTGATAGAAAATTGTCTAAATCTATACCAATCTAATTAGTTATACAACACAATCATGGTGGTAGGCCTACCTGGCCTCACCCTCCTCCAACCTATACAGGTTTCTCCTTGTTTTCTTTATTTTACGTATTTTGGATTTCACTAATAATACTTTGAATGTAAGTAAGATGATAATTGCAATTACCTCCTTTTTTAAAAAATTCCAGATATTTACAAAACATTACAAAGTCTGCAAAGAAATCTGCTTGTCTAATCATTTCTCTTTGTAGCCTACTGCTTACTCGTAATGCCAAAGTCCAAAAATGGTGCTCAGAAAAGAAGAGAAAGAATTGGATATGCTAACTCCAAATTGCCGAAACAGTGTATTTTTTAAATCAGTCTTGCCCAGATCCAGTAGCTGCTAGTGCTAGCGTTAGCAATATTAAAGATAACCTATTAGCGTCAACAGAAGGCAGGCAGAGTTAACTTCTTAATGGGTGAGTGCAGGTTACTTTTCTTATTGCAACTGACTGGTTCATGTGGTTATGGTTAAATGGCCGCTGTGCCAGGAGTGTTTCTGTCTATCTAATCGGCTGTGTTTGCTTTTTTGATTACGTCATTGTTGTGCTGTTTGGGAAATATGCTTATCTGTTCAGCTGAATGGGTTATTTGTGTTCTGTTTTTGCGACATTGGCTGTAGGTTTAGCTAAATGTTTGTCAGAACAACTAAACAAGATTCGCGCAGGAGGGAGTTACAGTAGCTGCAGGAATACGAGAGGTAGCTGGACGAAAGTTCTTTTAGAGTTTATGCTGTGAGGCTTTGGCTGTACTGGCCGCGCTGGAGCGCCACTGCCATTGGTTTTTATTAGCCTGCTCTGCAGCTGCTTCCATTCTTATTGCCAACGTTGTGGCTTTCTCTAAAGTAAAATCAGGCTCTAATTAACAGTCTCTCTCTTATGTTATTGCTTAGTAGGTGTTCCAGCAATTGGTCGCTAATCGTCTCATTTAAATTATCATCACCGAAGTTATATTTCACGGAAAGCGCACGAAGGGCAGCTACATACTGAGTGACAGTCTCTTTGGGTAGCTGCGATCGCTTTCGGAGCCTATGTCGCTGCACTGCAACGTTTACTTTGGGAATGAAATGAGTTTCCAGCGCGGATACAGCCTCTTCATAACCTGTATCGGGTAGCGAGCGAGTAAAAATCCTCTATCCTCAGCTCCAAGACAGTGAAATAAAGTAGCTCTCTTGTGGGCTGTTGGCCACGCGTTCCACGTTGTATCTATTACTAGCATGTAGTTAAACATTCCAAGCCATATGCCGAACGGCATGGCCGGATCTCCCGGACAAGGCAAAAACACTGCAGGCGTAGGAATGTGGAGCGGTCAAATGCCAAGAGTAACTGCATGATTACAGTCATACTGTAATGACTGTGACATTTTTTCTAACAGTGGAGGGCTATACGGAGAGTATAGGCTGACTGTGATCTTGTTGGTATAGAGCATTTTTTTTTTTTTTTTACTGCAGTTATAGGCTAGGTTATTTTTCCCAACATATAGGCATAGTAGCTTAGGCCAATGTCAATGAGGCGAGGCGAGGCAAAGTAGGTCACGTCATGCAGTGCCCAATTACGTCACAATTCTTTGTGACACAACAAGTCAAGTACCTATAAAGTCGGCTTCAAAGAGTTGATTGCATCCAGACGGACAGGACAGGCAGTGGATTAGTGGCAGAGCTACAAATTGATGTAAGAAATCAAGTACAGAGTTCAATAAGGTGAGAAACAGATTAAAAGTAGACAATGATAAATCAAAATATAGGATGGTCTAAGCAAAGTTTCTAGGCAATGAGTGTTAAGCTATAAGCTATAGACTCAACAGTTTGTAATTTCCTCATTGTTTTGGTTTTAGATGGACAGGCTTTGTGCCAGCACACAGGTTCGCTTGTCAGAGCCTATGAGGAAAGATGTAGAGAGTGCCTTTGCAGACTTAGAGGAAGAACATGTACAGAAATTACAGGTCATGAAAGCAACTGTTAACAAACTCTTCAGCGACATAGAGAGCCTGGAGGAAGAAAAAAAGTTGCTCCGTCAGCAGTCGGTAATTGAAAAGGAAAAGTTTAGGATGGAGATGGAAGCTTTTTGCAAGGCAGAGCAAAGGAAAAGTCAGGCAACCATCAAGGAGCTTTCTGCCACGTTTAAGGAGGCAAACGTGGAGAGGCTAAAAGAGACGGAGAGGATGGAGGCCAACTTCCAGAGCCTCATGTCAAGAATGAAGCGGGATCACGAGGAAAAGGAGAAGTCCACCAACATGATCAATGAGGCTCTTGTGAAGGAGATAGAAAATCAGGCAGCCTCCTGGAATGAGCAGCTGCAAAAAATAAAAGAAGAATACGAGGCTGCTGCTCATAATATCAATTTACAGCTGAAGGAGAAGAACGAGCAACTACTGCGCCTTGAAAATGGGAGATCTAAGTTCTTGGCGGCCATTGACATGATGACCGAGGAAAAAGAAAACCTCACCTTGTCAGGTGCCATGAACACAGCCATTGCCAAACAGAGGCTGGTTTCAGAATTGAGGGCCCACGCAGAGACATGGGTGTTTGGAAATGTAATGTATTCATTTTCTTTAACATGAAATTATGCCGTTTTAGTCATGGATTTTTGACACGAAGAGCATTCTTCTGGGGCGACAGCTTAGTCTTTTTCTTTTTATTCCGTAGGTATCAAGCCGATCCCCAGTTGTGGGCCGTGTGAATGAAAATATCCCAAAAGTTTTCCTGAGGTGGAAGATTAGAGACGACTGGAGAAAATTGCAGGGAAATCAAGCCTTCCTCAATGATGACCTTCAGGTACTGTGCATACACACAAACATCGCCTTTTACGTATTTGTGATGCAAAAGTGTTTAGAATTTAACAATGTACATCTCAACTTTTCCTTTTTCTTAGACCTTTGCCCTTAGCAAAGAAATTGAGGCTAAAATACAGCAAGTTATTGCAGCGGAGGACAAACTTACACAAAAATGTAAAGAAAAGCTGCAGAAATTTAGAAATGAAGCCCAGCAGAGGGAGGCCAAGCTAGCTCAGGCCAAGCTAAAAGAGTTAGCAAAGCTGGATAAAAAGAGGAGAGAGATAATTGAAAAGATGCAGAAGGCAGAGCAGAAGGAGGCAAAGAGAAGGCAGCTGAAAGAAAAGAAGCAGAGGGAAGAAAATGAGAAAAAGGAAGCTAGAGAGCAGAAAAAGGCAGAGGCCATGAGGCAGCGTGAGGCAAAGTGCGCTGAAAGAGACCGTAGACTTCAAGAAGATTCCCCCGGTGTCTGGCGGAGATTCTTCAGGGCCTGCTTCTAGGTCAAAACAAACACCTTTGCTTCAAGCCTTCACCACTCTTAATGCGTAAAGGTCCCTTCTATAGTTGCACATGATTTCTCACCATAATTTCTCTCCATTTTGGCTCTGAATTGAAACTTCTCTCTCTTGAACACATTTGACTCCACCACTATCAGAATCATCTGATATCATTGCTTACTCAAATAAAACAGCAATGACAAATAGTTCTGGTTCAGACTCCTTTATTAGAGATGTTGATTGTTGGGAGGGAGGTTTGGACTGGTATTCTGTGAAACCTGGCAAATGTTAAATGAGCTAGTGCACCAGGACACCGTGGTGTGGGTTAGGGTAAGGATGAGTTTGGCTTGCAGTTGCCACTGATTTTCCCAGGTTGTGTATTTTTGCCATCAGAGCATCTATTTAAAATTTCTCTATTGCAGCTCAGTTGATGTTGGAGTGAGCCAGATGCTCCATTCATCACTGAAAAAAGTAATTCATCCTTTTTTTGGAAGCATAGTGCGTAGGTAGGCTAGGCCACGCTACTCAGAGAACAGCGCACTCACTGACGGAATGCTATTAAATGGGGAGTTCAGAAGATCTCCAGGTGCAGAAGAGTGGGTCTTCTTCAGTGGTCCTTTTCCAAAGTGATGGAATAGAATTCATGCTCTGCTTAATGATCTTGACCTATACAGAATCACAGACCAAGAAAAAGCAGAAAACCATCTCTTTTATCAAAGAGCTCAATCCATCACTATACAGTTCACTTCATAGCTTCATAGGATCTTGATCATGATTGCAGAACAAATTTTAGAAAGGTAATCTCTCTCTCTCTCTCCCACTCTCTCTCTCTCTCTCTCTCTCTCTCTCTCTCTCTCTCTCACACACACACACACACACAAACACACAAATGGCAATACAGTATGTATGGACACTACTGTTTAAGAACAAAAGAAGTGTAAAGAAATGAAATGTATGCAGGCCACTCAACTGATATGAATAATTCATTTTGCATCACTTGCAGTAGGCCTACATCCATTTGTCAGTGCAGTCAAATGCACTCAGCGTATAACTGGAGGATAACTTCGTGTTAAGGAAAACGTACAGGTTGGCATTAGCAAATAGCGTAATATGAACATTAGGCTATATGAAACGCGTAGATGTGCGTTTGGCATAAAGCTGCGCTCAGAGATGGGGAGGACGAAAATAATCACTCTTTAGGTCAATCGTCCAGCAGTGGAAAATGCCCTCAAGAATTGAACCATAATGCGAAAAAAGCAGGTTAGACTTAGAGGTATACATTAATATTGGCTATTTAATGTCTGGTGCATGTTCTGACCATTGTTCAATTTTCAAGCGCCCCGTGCCAACTCTATGGTCCATCAAATTTCTTGGTTCGTCATCATATTTACTTTAGCCTCAGTTGCAAATGTACTTTAGCCTCAGTAGCAAATGCACGATAGTCTCAAAATATCACACTAGAATATGGTGACATTGTGGAAATGTAACAGAAATTGTAAACGCAACATGTTGGTGAATTCTCGACATTAAAAAAAATGGTAAAGTAAACAAATAGGCATGTTTCCTTGACTTCTAAGCATTGGCAGTGTCAGACTCCCATGATGATAGCTGGAGCTCTGAGAAATCATTCAGGTAAATTCTCGGTTGTATGATGTATGTGGAGGAAGACTGATTTTAAAGAAAGAGGGGTTGGATTTGAATGCAAATGTCAGATGTCTGTCTCATGGGAATGGAAAGCCATACCCTCAGCATGGTTGACTAAATTATTTTAATCATTGAAAATCCAACAATGTATTTACATCAGAGAAATTTGACAGACATTTGTTTTTCACTACTCAGAACTTTAAGGAATTCAGCCAAATATCTACCGAGTGTATGTGTGCTGGGGTGTTAGCTAATTTTCCTTCATCTAGGGGCAACTAATACTTTTGACACCTGTTTGTGCAACATAAAAGTGCTCAACACATCCAAGTCAAGTGGGTTTTATTGTCATTTCAACCATATGCACTGTATATAGTGAGACGAAAAATGTTTCACCATTGATAAAGTGGTGTTACATTTAAAATATATTAAAAGACATTTGAGACAGGCTACATTTATATTTCATATCATATTCATTTCATATTCATTTATATCATATTCATTTCATATTCATTTATATCATATTCATTTATAATTCATATCATATTTGATACAGATCAACATCATATTGATCTGTATCAAATATGATATGAATTATCATATTTATATTCATGGGTAAACTGATGATCAGTGAAGCTCAGAGAGGAACAGGAGTTTTTTGTACGGCGATATTTCACTGTGTGAGCGGGAGCTCGTCACTGTGTCCACAGTGATACTCAGCCTCATCCTCTATCTGAACTCCACTGATGGTAAAGGTGTGATCAGCTCCACTCCATGTGCCACTGAAACGATTTGGGGTGCCAGAGAACCTTTTGTTTCCATCAAAGATCATGAGTTTGTAGGGCTGACCAGGCTTTAACTGGTACAGCTCCATATCATCGTTAATTATTCTAGAGGCTTTACAGAGAATCTTCACCGTGTCCTGTGGCTGGGCATTGATGACAGCAGGAGACTGATCTACTGTGATGATCCCTATTGAACCTGAATAGAAAGGAGATTACAGCAGACAAAGGGATTTAAACAATTACTTCTTTCAAAATTAATTTCAAAATAATGTGTTTTTGACAGAAATCTTACCTCTAATCCAAAGAGTTATAAGAACAACCATCTGAAATGTTGGACACATTTTGGGTGTGTGTAGTTTGCTATAGTTTAGATGTATCCTCTACCTGTGTAAGGAAAGGTATTATCCTTGTTGTCTGCAAGAGGACTGGTTTTAAGATAGAAGAGGTTAATGTGCAGTTATGCAAATGAGGGTCGGTCATGCAGAATCACTAGTTAGAAAGACTCAATAACTCCACTCTAACTCTCGTCTGATGTCTAACTTCAACCCAAATACAGATTTAATGTACATTTGTTTTCTGCTATTCTAGTGTGTTTCCCTGCTTTTCGTTTTGATATGATGACCACTTCAGAGTAAGTAAATTTGGCAATAGGAAATCGTCTACTCTTCTACATTTAAAATGAATGTACAGCTGTCTTGAGATCTAAAGATGCAACACGTCATAATCACCAGATCAAACAGAATTCAGCAATAGATCAAGTCTGGGAGGGTGATAGGTCCTGACACTCATATGATAACCATCTTAATAATGATGATGACCATGATGGTCTATTATGGTATATAATTATCGTAACATTATGTAAGGGATGATGAATGACACAATGTTTGTATATCATAACATGATATTCAGTGGTAATACAGTCACAGTGCAAAGTGGAGTATAAGCATAATTTTAAAGACACACCAGGCAATGTTTTCAGGTTAATTTACCAGCTTCGTGCAGTCACTTTGATGAAATGGTTCATTGTGGGGGTGAATGAAGGCTTTCTTGGCCCTGTCTAGTGTAGATACTACATTTGCAAGGTCTGAAACGGCAAGGCGGTGAAAATGATACTGAAAAAGAGTGAAACTGAAATAGTATATCACCGGCTTGTCAACTTTGATTATTGCTGGTTCCTATTCTTTGGTTTGCAAACAAATTCCCATGGATTCGTGAGAATGTACAATATTGTTGCTATTTTTTTTATTGGCACACAGTGAATTACAAAAAATTGCAGTCTTGCCTAATTGGTCTTTAAGTATAAGTATCAGTATCAGCTCTATTTAACAGGATTTAAAATTACTCAAAATGCTTTCTATTTTTATTAAAACTTTTAGAAAACCCTCCTCCATGGCTTGTACTCTGCCATTGTGTTTACATCTCAGTGATTTCTTGGTAAAGTGACATCACCTGGTTGATATTGATGGTGTCTATGTGCAGCAACAGACTGATTGCTGCACTTTGATTAGACCTTCATAAGATTCAACAGGTGATGTCACTTCTTACAACAATGGCAGTTTACGAGTGAAAAGACTCTCTAAACTTTTCAAAAAACAAAAACATTTTGAGTTTTATTATCATTTATGTAGCTGACGCCTACATCAATCTTATAAAGCCAACATGTCTCAGCCAGGGAATCTTTAAGTGGGATAAAGAACTCCACAACATTTATTATCCTTAACATTTCCTTTCAGTAGTATATGGCTTTCAGTACTTGTTACATGGGTTTCAAGAATTAGATCATGCAGACACATGATGCCGTGGATCTGAAACCTCATGTAAATGAATGGCAGTTAGCCCTGCTTGGTGTGTGAGTGTGTGTGCGTGTGTGGGAGAGTGAGTGAGTGTTTGTGTGTGTGTGTGTGTGTGTGTCTCAGCTGTTGGCATCATAAGATATGCAGTATTCTAAGCTGTCTGCTTCTGCTTTTGCTATGTGCTTTTGCACTCAAGCTTGTGTGTGATTTTTTTCTCTAACTTGCTGTTCAAGATCCCAGTACTGTGCAACAAGGTTTGCAAATGACTGCATGCATGGAGCGTTAGGATGACTGCCAGACCCAGGATCCAGTTGGAGGTGACAATGTTAGTGTGTGTTTGACAGACACAGGATCTAGTTGGAGGTGACAATGTTGTAACACAATTACATTTCCAAAGTAACTTTCCCTACACTGATGGGAATCATATGAGATGGTTAGCGCACACCAAGCCCACAGTTGGGTGTCTAATCCCATCAGGTTGGTTGATGAGTAGCGTCACTGCAACCCTCATGTGCTGCACCTTGAACACTGCTGAATCTCTGGTAGCTTGTTTGCAACTGATTCTACAATAAGTCAACAAAATGGGGCACTGAAGAATAGCCAGATGAGGGAGGTGAGTCCTTTACCCGACCCTGACAGTACCTTTCTTTACCTCATTGTACTTTCTCATGAAATCATGATCTCATTTTGATCCTATAATGTTTAGTAAACTGTGGTTGATACATGGGTGCAGTCAATATATGTGTGAGATCTACGTTTTTGTTTGTCTTAACTGGCATAAAACACTGACCTGAGCCTTATATGGTATGCAGACAGTGCTTATATTTAGGAAATTACTGTCCAACCCAGAAATGACAAGGTAAGTACTATGTAGTCTAAGTAATAAGTAACAAACATAATTTATATATATTAAGTAAGACCTAAAAGCAAAACAAACAAACAAATAAATAAAAGTCAAAAGATGCTGTGTTACAGCTAGCTGTAGGCCTACTGTCAGAGTATGTGTTGACTAAGTAGGGAATAACATTAAAATAAATAAAATGTAAATGTTGCATATTCCTTGAATAGCGGACCTAGACACAGTAAACCTCAAAATAATATAATTACAAACTACAAACATATTATCAGTGCTATTGTTATTGCAGTGCTATTGTTAACCTGTATCATGTTGATCATGTTGTATTTTGTAGTGTGTGTGTGTGTGTAAAGGGGAGTTTGGTGGCATGCAGGTTCAGATTAAAGCCTCATTTCTGCTCAATAGAAATTAATATTGATACAGATAGACTTGCTTTTGTATGTTTTCTGCATCAAATCCATCTGTTGCTTGGTCTTTTCAAATCAAGCTTACAATTATGGGTGGCTTAACCATGTCCATTTAGGTATGGAATGGGATTATAAACTGCTTAAGAGTGACGTGATCACTGAAGCATGGAAGCACTCAGAGGTTTTTGTGCGGTGATATTTCACTGTGTGAATGGGAACTCTTCACTCTGCTGACAGTAGTACACAGCCTCATCCTCTATCTGAACTCCACTTATGGTGAAGGTGGTTAGAGCTCCAGTCAAAGAGCCACTGAACCTCTGTGGAGTGCCTGAGGCCCTACCGTAGCTGTTATGTATAATTAGTTTGGGAGCTTGACCAGGCTTAAATTGGAAAAGCTCCATATCATTTCCAATATCTCGTGACGCACGACAAAGGATCTTCACAGTGTCCTGAGGCTGGGCATTAATGACGGCAGGTGACTGATCTACTGTGATGATCCCCACTGAACCTAGTACATAAATATTGGAGATAGAACATGGAATTTTGTTTGCTCAGTTTTTGGCATTCTGAGCATTTCAAGAGAGTTTGATCAGGTGTTCTCACAGGGCTTCCATTTTAACATTCCATATGTGATCTAAACATAACAGAAATAGTTTGGGAACAGCAAATAACAGGCATTTTGTTTTGTTTTTACCATGGAAAACAGACTATACTGTAGGTTAAAACAAACAAACGCACAAAAAACAAAGTGTGATTTCAAAGACCTGAACTCACCTCTAATCCAGAGACTCAGGATAGATACCAGCTGAAATATCAGGAACATTTTGAATACCATACTGTTGTGAGTTTTGTGTAGTGCAGTGCAGCTGTTTTGTGTGTGTAGACGACGACTCTTAAAGAAAAGAAGTGAGCCTGTATGCAAATGACAGTGTGAATGAGTGTGAAAACCTCTATAAACAGGTTTGCACGCTAACTGTGTAAGTACATGGAAGAAAGTGAACCAAACTTTTTATCCACTGTCTGTCACAATGAACTGTCTTTGTAATAGACACAGCCATGGCTCTTTAAGAGGTTAATTTCCAATTCAACTATGTTTATCGCAGTGATGTTCTCTAAGGTGACAAAGTCTATGATCACCACTGAATCGACTGAATTGAGTTGACACAGGTCCATATGTGGCAAAATATAAGCCATCTCTACCAGTGGTTTTGCAGAAAATCTGCAGTGTTTTGTGGCTGTTGGCCCATGATGCCAGTGGAAGGCTGGTCTGCAATGATCCTGCACAATCTGTTATTGCCTTAATGGTTTCAGGGTAGGACCATCCTGCACAATTAGGCTATTTTTGTTGGTCCTGGACCAACATTGCAACTTACCAATCTCGCTGTTGTGATATCACTGTCTGTGCCATTGTGTTTCACTTATGAAATAATAATAATACAGAACTCATGGTGATATGGATTTGATCAGGCTCAGAATAAAATATAAAACAAATAGCCAGCTATGGCTCTCTCTGCCGTTCCTGTGGAAAGACAGTGTTCAGACTTCCTTTGTTTCTGCTGAATAAAACATGCTGCTATGTTTTCTGCATCTTGAGCTCAGCCCAGAAGTCTGACAAAGTTTTTAGAGCTCCTCAGAGTTGCATTAGAAGCTGTTAGAAGCTGAAGAAATTGTCTCTGGTTTTAAGACTGAATAGAGATGTGAGTGGAAAACAATAGCCAATGGTGTCTGGGATTGATACATAGTCAAAGGGAAAACTGACAAAATCCAGCTGAACCCCTTTTTATTGTCATACTTTTACAAGATGGTTATTTCAAATGTGACTTAACTTCATGTCATTGCTGTATTCTATAGTAAAGTTCTAGTTTGCAACATTCTAACAATCTTGGTGAAACAAGTATACAACTAAACTAATTATATTGACATGTGCTAAGTGAAATTAATTAAGTAACCTAAACTTTATATGTTCCTAAAACATATACTCTCTAGGTATCATAGAAAATATGTTGTTGGACATTTTCCACATCCTTACATACTTTGTTGCACCATAATGTGTGCATAGTCCGGTATACAAGTCCAAAAAGTGTCCAGTCAATGCATTTTGGCCTGTCCAGTAAGAGAAGACTGATTAAACAAACTACATTTTCCAAGAGCATACATCCTCAAGATATCATGTACCATCAGTGTGAACACAACCCACCTTGCCTCATGTCCTCTACAGTCTTGTGTGGGGTATAGTCTATACAAATGACTAACAAATATATTTTGACCTGTACTAGTAAGCAGAAATGGACAACCTAACCCTAAACAAACCTATTTAGGTATTTTCTAAAAGCTTATCACCATTAGATAAATTCAACAAGAGTTTAGATGTGTCCCACTGTCCTCCATACTTTGGTGCACTGTGGCCTGTTCATAGTTCTATAGTGATACAGGTAAAAGCGTTTCCCCTCTAGATAACATGAGTTTGGATGTAATTCATCTCTGCCTACTAATACAGGTCAAAATACATCGGTCAGTCTCGTACAGATTATATCCTACACAGGGCTATGTAGAGGTCACAGGGCAGTAATTTACTGAGCAAAATATGATATTTAGGTTGTTTAATGAGATTTCCCTTACTGGACAGGTCAAAATGCATTGCCTGGGCACTTTTTAAACTTGTTTTCAATACACACAAAGCATGAAAGGATGTGGAATATGTCTAAGCTCATGTTATATGACATCTAGAGGGTATATGCTATAATTATGCAGGCATCCGACTCTCCTGTATGTCTACAACCGTACATTAGGACACAACCAGTAGACAAGCCATATATTATTAATAACCAGTCACTACGTTTATAGTTGTTTATTAATAATGTTCAGACACAGAGTCTTGTATGGAGATGGACCCTCCATTATTTCTGATGATTTGTTTGTGAAGATGAACAGAAAGAGAATCCACACATATAGGCTAGCCAACACTGAAATAATTATATATTATTAACATAGATTTACTTTTGTACCCGATTACCGTATGTGAAACAAAAGCATAAAATGTATTAAATATGCTGTATGTACTGTATGTATATCATGTCAGTGAAGTGTGTGAAGACTAGTAAGTATGCTCAAAGTGAGCTGATCACTGAGGCATGGCAGTAGTCAGGGGTTTTTGTACGGGGATATTTCACTGTGTGAGCGGGAGCTCTTCACTGTGCTGGCAGTAGTACACAGCCTCATCCTCTATCTGAACTCCACTGATGGTGAAGGTGGTGAGGTCTGCAGTGTAGGAGCCACTGAACCTGTCTGGGGTGCCTGACATTCTAGTGGTACTGTCATGGATTAGATGCTTTGGAGGTTGTCCAGGTTTAAACTGGTAAGCTCCATGTCATTATAAATGTCTTGAGAGGCTTTGCAGAGAATCTTCACTGTGTCCTGAAGCTGGGCATTGATGACAGCAGGAGATTGATCTACAGTGATAATCCCCAGACAACCTAAACGGCAGAAGAGAATGCAGTACTTCAGACAGACTAATGGATAACTGGCAAAAGCAACCCAATTACACCATAACACAGAGCAAAGATCTCTATGGAACTTACCTGAGGTGCAGAGCATCACAACAGAAAATATTTGACCTGCCTGAAACATGTTGTTGGTCATCTTTAAGTTACAAAGGTCAGTACTGTTTGTCGTGTTGATGGAGTATGGTAATCTCTCCGTAGAATTTTATGATGTGGGAATTGAAACCTCATGTAAATGACTGACAGTTACTGCTGTGTGTGTGTGTGTGTGTGTGTGTGTGTGTGTGTGTGTGTGTGTGTGTGTGTGTGTGTTTGGGGGTCTCTTAGCTGATGGCATTAAAAGACATGCAGCATTCTATGCTCTGTGTGTGTACTTGTATTTTCTACATATGCTCTTGCTGTCAAGCTTCAGTGTGATAAATGCTTTCCTTGCAACCCAGGACCCAAGATACAACCACAGCCAGAGACTGATCCTGGCATGTTGATGGGCATGTGGCCCACATTGGTGTCAGGTGGGCCCTCTGCCCTGTATCTTGCCCCATTCAAATAAAGGTAACTTCAAGACTGGATCACTTCATCAAAACAGACCCAGATGAGTCATTCATGGCTTTTTTAGGGCCTCAAGAGACAGTCTCAGGAGAATGATTGACACTTCTCAGTACGAGTGGAAAGTGCTTTCAATTGGATCAGTGTCTATGTCCCATCCCAATGGATTAGCAACTCACATTACTCAAATGAATGGTCCTCTAGAGTTTTTAATTGTAGATGACAACCATGTGGTTTTGTTTTCATTTGTTTTGTTTTCAATAGCCAATTAATGGTATTGTGTAATAGCACTATACATTTGTGTGGTACAGCTCTAACTGAATTTGCTAAAAACATTGCTACAACATAATAGAATATATCTCATTTATAATTTCATAGTTAGGCTATATTAGATTTGTTCAAATATGTGTCATAAACATGTCATGATTGCAATGATGACATATTTTCCAACAAAAAACATTATAATATTATAAATAATGTTGTAGTGTGTGTGTGTGTGTGTGTGTTTGTGTGTGCGCATGTGCAGGTTTAGTTCAGACTGATGTAATTACTGAAGCATGGAAGCACTCAGAGGTTTTTGTACGGTGATATTTTCACTGTATGATTACACACTACATAATTTAATATCATATATGATGCAGATCAGTATGATGGTAACTGTGTTACCAGATAAGTAATTACTATTATGGGCATGGGTTCTGTACAACAATAATTAACCATTTATTGTGAAGTAGGCCTGCTATTAAAGTACTAGGTGGTTTTGTTGCAGCTGTGTGGGGTATGTGAGTGGTTCATTCACGGGTAAACTGTCATGATGAGTGAAGCTAAGAGAGGAACTGGAGGTTTTTGTGCAGCGATATTTCACTGTGTGAGCGGGAGCTCTTCACTGTGTCCACAGTGATACTCAGCCTCATCCTCTATCTGAACTCCACTGATAGTGAAGGTATGATCAGCTCTAGTGTAGGAGCCACTGAAACGACTCAGGGTGCCAGAGAACCTTGTATCACTATTATAAATTAGGTGGCTGTCCTGGTTTGAGCTGATACAACTCCATGTCACGATGAATGACTTGAGAGGCTTTACAGAGAATCTTCACTGTGTCCTGTGGCCGGGCAGTGATGACAGCAGGAGACTGATCCACTGTGATGATTCCCAGAGAACCTAAGAGAACAGAGAAAAAATGTAAAAATGACAAATTTAAAGAAAGATAATTTTACTTTAGATCCCTCAAATTTCAAATAATCAGGCCTACATAGTACAATGTATAATGTATTGCAAATGTTAGAGACATCACACTTATTGTAAGTCAACGTTATTTTAGGTGAATAACTAATTTGGCACAATCAAAAGAAACTAGACATGCCTGTGATCCAGAGAGTCAAAAGGGTTATATGTGCTGCACCCATGATGATAGTTTGGGTCTGAGACACCACTTAGTTCTCTAAGCAGTGGCTTCATGTGTGTGGAGGCGCACTGTCTTATAACACAGAATAGGTAAATATGAATGCAAATCAGTAGTAGATCTTCTCTGTCTCATAGGAAGGAACTGAACAGTGAAAACCTCTTGACAAAATTAAATAATTCATGTCCAACATCTTTTCAGAGAAAAACTTTTGTATTAATGATATTATTTTCTTTTCTATAAGCAAGGTTGATTCACTCTTTTTCTCCTGCCATCTGCTCTGCACATTAATACCAAAGATCATTTAATACTGACAAAGATAGAGCAACATAATATGTTACAATGAGAGCAAATGTGAATAGTTCTGGTCTGCAAAAGTGGGAGTGTCACATAATGTCACAATATACATTTTTTCAGTGATCTTCTATATAGAACAAGGAACTTAACGGACGTTTGTGCCTCTCAGTCTGCTTTTACTCTCTGTGTTAACACTCTCTGAATACTGAATGAATTTATGCTGAGATGTTTTCATGAGGGGATACTAATCTCAAAAATGGCAATATTCTCTTCTCTTCATTTTCTATCCATAATGTAATTCATCCATTATATACATATTTATCATTTGCCATTTAAATCCATCATAAAATGGTCACATCTATTTATCTTATTTGAGATCAGATAAAATGCATGCATTGCAGAAGGGCAATATGGCAACAGTGTTGGCCTATGTGATTGTAAATAATTTGTCATGCATAACTTGTCAAGGCTTTTTGAAATACTGCTATATATTTCTGGTGACACTTTAGATTAGTGTACACATACAGTGTAGCAGCTTATTAGCTTATTAGCAGCTATAACTAGCAGTTTATTAACATGCAAATTAGTAACATACTAGCTATTTGTAGGTCATTACAAGTCACATTTGTAGGTCATTTACATTTATGCATTTTAGCAGACACTTTTATCCAAAGTGACTTACAACTCATCAGCTATGAAGTGTTCAGGGCCAGTCTCCCCTAGAGCAACTTAGGGGCAACTCAACTACTCAAGGGCACAACGATGGCAGCTGGGATTCGAACCCATAACTTTTCAGGTTACTTGCACGCTACCCAGGTTCCTTAACCGCTCCGCTGTCACCACCCCGTTGCAAGTCACTTATTAATACCTTACTTTACCCGTAATAGACTATTAAATAAGAATTTCTCTATTTTAAACTCCTTATTAATGTTTATTTGTAGCTAGTAAGTTGTCGTATATGATTCATGATCTTAATATGCTTTGGTTAGAATTGGGCTTATAAAGTAGTAGTTCAACAGGGAGAGTTATTCTCCTTCAATAATATTTAGAACAGATGGTCTATTCATAGGAACAAAACCCAAAACTACAAGAGTCTAATGGTTTCCAAATAAGTCCTTTTGACGCAGAATAACTGTTCCTGAGAATAACTGTTCCTGAGAATAACTGTTCCTGTTGTACTGCCACCTTGGAATCCTCTTACTGAGCAAAGGATGTTGAGATCATAATTCATATACAACAATTAGCTTACTTACTATGAATAAGCAGTAATTAAGAGTTTAAGAGAAATTCTAGTTAATGGTCTGCTATGGGTAGAATAAGCTCATGCAGAATAAGGTATTAATAAGTGTCTTGCGATGACTAACACATATTTAGTATGTTATTAATTTGCATGGTAATAAACTGCCAGCTAATGGTGAATACGGGTGTCCTAATATAAAGTGCTACCAACTTTTTCCACCAGAGCACTCTTCTTACTTTTCTTTTTGGACCCTGTTCTATAATTGTTAATGTTTATGTTTATTTATTTAAGAAGGGACAATATATATCCAAATACAGCATGGTAAGATCTGGTAACTGTGGCTCATGCATATTCCATGATGGCACAGAATGGCACACCCAAAGGAAATGTTCTTTTGTTGCAAGATTTGCATTGAGCTTTAGGTGCACAAGGGCCCTTGTGTTTGCAGGGACCCCTGACATTAGGGCGATAAACTATTTCTACACTATCAATGGATACAGTCTTATACTGATAGAAAATTGTCTAAATCTATAGCAATCTAATTAGTTATACAACACAATCATGGTGGTAGGCCTACCTGGCCCCACCCTCCTCCAACTCATACAGGTTTTCTCCTTGTTTTCTTTATTTTATATATTTTGGATTTCACTAATAATACTTTGAATGTAAGTAAGGTGATAATTGCAATTACCTCATTTATTTATTTTTTTATTCTAGATATTTACAAAACATTACAAAGTCTGCAAGGAAATCTGCTTGTCTAATCATTTCTCTTTGTAGCCTACTGCTTGCTCGTAATGTCAAAGTCCAAAAATGGTGCTCAGAAAAGAAGAGAAAGAGTTGGATATGCGTAACTCCGAAACTGGGTGCATTTTTAAATGTCTTGCCAAGATCCAGTAGCTGCTAGTGCTAGCGTTAGCAATATTAAACATAACCTATTAGCATCAACAGAAGGCAGGCATAACCTATTAGCATCAACAGAAGGCAGGCAGAGTTAACTTCTGAATGGGTGAGTGCAGGTTACTTTTCTTATTGCAACTGACTGGTTCATGTGGTTATGGTTAAATGGCCGCTGTGCCAGGAGTGTTTCTGTCTATCTAATCGGCTGTGTTTGCTTTTTTGATTATGTCATTGTTGTGCTGTTTGGGAAATATGCTTGTCTGTTCAGCTGAATGGGTTATTTGTGTTCTGTTTTTGCGACATTGGCTTTAGGTTTACAAGATTCGCGCTGGAGGGAGTTACAGTAGCTGCAGGAGTACGAGCGGTAGCTGGACGAAAGTTCTTTTAGATTTTATGCTGTGAGGCTTTGGCTGTACTGGCCGCGCTGGAGCGCCACTGCCATTGGTTTTTATTAGCCTGCTCTGCAGCTGCTTCCATTCTTATTGCCAACGTTGTGGCTTTCTCTAAAGTCAAATCAGGCTCTAATTAACAGTCTCTCTCTTATTTTATCGCTTAGTAGGTGTTCCAGCAATTGGTCGCTAATCGTCTTCTTTAAATTATCATCACCGAAGTTACATTTCACGGATAGCGCGCGAAGGGCAGGTACATACTGAGTGACAGTCTCATTGGGTAGCTGCGATCGCTTTCGGAACCTATGTCGCTGCACTGCAACGTTTACTTTGGGAATGAAATGAGTTTCCAGCGCGGATACAGCCTCTTCATAACCTGTATCGGGTAGCGAGCGAGTAAAAATCCTCTATCCCTCAGCTCCAAGACAGTGAAGCATGCCGAACGGCATGACCGGATCTCCCGGACAAGGCAAAAACACTGCAGGCGTAGGAATGTGGAGCGGTCAAATGCCAAGAGTAACTGCATGATTACAGTCATCCTGTAATGACTGTGACATTTTTTCTGACAATGGAGGGCTATAAGGAGAGGATAGGCTGACTATGATCTTGTTGGTATAGAGCGTTTTTTTTTTTTACTGCAGTTGTAGGCTAGGTTATTTTTCCCCACATATAGGCATAGTAGCTTAGGCCAATGTCAATGAGGCGAGTCATAGTAGGTCACGTCATGCAGTGCCCAATTACGTCACGACTCTTTGTGACACAACAAGTCAAGTACCTATAAAGGCTTCAAAGATTTGATTGCATCCAGACGGACAGGACAGGCAGTGGATTAGTGGCAGAGCTACAAATTGATGTAAGAAATCAAGTACAGAGTTCAATAAGGTGAGAAACAGATTAAAAGTAGACAATGATGAATCAAAATATAGGATGGTCTAAGCAAAGTTTCTAAGCAATGAGTGTTAGAGCCAATCGGGTAAAGCTATAGACTCAACAGTGTGTAATTTGCTCGTTGTTTTGGTTTTAGATGGACAGGCTTTGTGCCAGCACACAGGTTCGCTTGTCAGAGCCTATGAGGAAAGATGTAGAGAGTGCTTTTGCAGACTTAGAGGAAGCACATGTACAGAAATTACAGGTCATGAAAGCAACTGTTAACAAACTCTTCAGCGACATAGAGAGCCTGGAGGAAGAAAAAAAGTTGCTCCATCAGCAGTCGGTAATTGAAAAGGAAAAGTTTAGGATGGAAATGGAAGCTTTTTGCGAGGCAGAGCAAAGCAAAAGTCAGGCAACCATCGAGGAGCTTTCTGCCACGTTTAAGGAGGCAAACGTGGAGAGGCTAAAAGAGATGGAGAGGATGGAGGCCAACTTCCAGAGCCTCATGTCAAGGATGAAGCGGGATCACGAGGAAAAGGAGAAGTCCACCAACATGATCAATGAGGCTCTCGTGAAAGAGATAGAAAATCAGGCAGCCTCCTGGAATGAGCAGCTGCAAAAAATAAAAGAAAATATGAGGCTGCTGCTCATAATATCAATTTACAGCTGAAGGAGAAGAACGAGCAACTACTGCGCCTTGAAAATGGGAGATCTGAGTTCTTTGCGGCCATTGACATGATGACCGAGGAAAAAGAAAACCTCACCTTGTCAGGTGCCATGAACACAGCCATTGCCAAACAGAGGCTGGTTTCAGAATTGAGGGCCCACGCAGAGACATGGGTGTTTGGAAATGTAATGTATTCATTTTCTTTAACATGAAATTATGCCGTTTTAGTCATGCATTTTTGACACGAAGAGCATTCTTCTGGGGCGACAGCTTAGTCTTTTTCTTTTTATTCCATAGGCATCAAGCCGAT
>PYXC01002392.1:0-5000 GCA_015244755.2 Tenualosa ilisha
GTACTGGATGATGGAGACAGGGGTTTGTGTCTGAGGGGAGGAACTCTATTAATCAGCCATGGGAGATGGGAGGCCCTCTGACAAAACCAGAACAAAACAAGCAACTCAGCCACAGCACACTTCAACATGGACTTAACCCCTAAACCCTATTCCCTAGTTCTGTTTTCTAATCCTTTATTCTGCCCTAAGCCCTATTCCGTAGTTTTAATTCCCTATTTTCTACCCTATTCCCAAGCTGTATTCCCTAGTCCCATCTGATTCATGCCAGGTACATCTCCATGGGTTTAGGATTTAGGGTCAGGGGTAGGATTAAAGTTAGGGGTTAGGGGTTAGAGGTTAGGATAGTTGCACGGTATTTAGGTGCATTTGGAAACTGATGCGCTGATAAATTCATTCGGATTACTTTAGTAGGTGTTACACAGAACAATTTAGTCAGTGACAATGTTGACATCCTAGGCCCCTAGAGAGAGAGTGTGAGTGAGAGAGAGAGAGTATGAGTGAGAGTGTGTGAGTGAGAGAGAGGGAGTGTGTGTGAGAGTGTGTGAGTGAGAGAGTGAGAGAGAGAGAGAGAGAGCGTGAGCGAGAGCGCACATCTATTCAGCAGTCGCTATGGTTACATAGAAGAGGTTATCATAAGGAATGTTCAGCAGTCGCTACAGCGACATAGAGGAGGTTGTCATGAGGACAGTTTAGTGGTCGCTATGGCGACACAGAGGAAGCAAATGTAACGACTGTTCAGTGGTCGCTATGGCATCATAAAGGAGGTTGTTGCTCATCAGTTGCTATGACTAGATGTCTTTCACCTCCCTGGCGGTCTTCAGAAAACTTGACTCATTCTTGGAAGCCAAAGTCAATTTTTTCCCTTTCCTCTCCTTTTCTGCCTCCTCTTCTCTCTATCTATCTACCCCCCCCCTCTCTCTCTCTCTCTCTCTGTGGCATCCATCAATCTGGAGGCGGTGTAGTGGCCTTTAAAAAGCCCAAACTTGTAATCGGATAATTAACAATCTGTTCCATTTCTGTGCGGGAGAACTGGCAACGAGGAGGACAAGAACAGAGAAGACTCCCTCTCCCCTCCGTCTTTCTCTCCACCCCCCCCCCCCCCTCGCTCTCTCTCTCTCTCTCTCTCTCTCCCGTCTTTGCCTGTCAGTGCACTGACCTTTCCAAGGGTCTGTGGATGGAGAGAGGGAGGAAAGGAGGAAGAAGGGAGGAGGAGAGAGGGAGAGGCAGAGGAGTGGCGAGGGACGACTCGTTTTAATTAGCTGAGCTGCGGGGTGTGTGGGCTGAGAGAGGACAGGGAGATGGGGAAGGCGAGAGATGTAGGGAGAGAGAGAGATGGAGAGAGGGAAAGAGTGATGTAGACAGGAAGAGACAGAACACAGAAGAGAGAAGAGTGAAAAACATGAAAAAGTCAGTGATCTTTTTTATTTCTCTCTCTCTCTCTCTCTCTCTCTCTCATTTCATCATGCCATCTTATTCAAGACAAACAAAAGATGGAATGCATTTTCCTCTTTGTCTCTATGTAAGATTTGTCACGCATTCTTTGCAACGACCTCAGGGATTGTGTGTGTGTGTGTGTGTGTGTGTGTGTGTGTGTGTGTGTGTGCGTGTGGGGCAGAGAGTATCTGAGGACGTCAAAGATATTAGTTGTGCACAGGGAGCTCTTCCTGTCCCCATGTTTATTTCTGTGTGTGTGTGTGTGTGTGTGTGTGTGTGTGTGTGAGAGAGAAAGAGAGAGAGAGAGAGAGAGTCTGACGTGTGTGTCACCGTGTTTATTTGGCATGTGTTTGCGTATGCATTCATTTGCATTAGACGGGGGGGGGCCTCAGTGAGGGCATGATGAGGTCACAATGGTTGTCATGGCAAAAGGGCTGGAACTGATGCATGGGAGAGATGGGGCAAGCGTTTGATAAGTTCCGTATTCTATTTTCACAAGGGGGGGGGGGGGGGTCCCTTGTTATGCAGACCAGAGTCCAGCCCTAACACACTGCTATACAAGATCACTGAAAAGTGTATATTATGTGACACGCCTGCTTATGCAGACCAGAACTATTCACGTTTGCTACCATTGTAACGCATTACGTTGCTCTATCTTGGTCAGTATATAGTGATCTTTGGTAGAAGTACATAATCATTGCATTAGAGCAGCTTGCCTTACAAACACACACACACACACACACACACACACACACTCAATCATGCACACTCATTTGGGTGCATACAAATGTGGACTCTAACGTCTTATTCTCTTGTGCCTCGAGTTGAGTTCAGTACATTACATTAGGTTTCCAATAGCTAGCCTTGTTGACGCCTCTATTCAATCAATGCAATATTTTATTTAAAGAGGATTTAGGATGGATGAGTGGAGTATTATATTTTTTTAAAGAGGATATAGGATGGATGAGTGGAGTATTATATTTTATTTAAAGAGGATATAGGATGGACGAGTGGAGTATTATATTTTATTTAAAGAGGATATAGGATGGATGAGTGGAGTATTATATATTTTATTTAAAGAGGATATAGGATGGATGAGTGGAGTATTGTATTTTGTTCTCTGATGTCAAAACTGAATATATTAAACTTTGATTTATCAAAAGTAAGCTCAAGTGCAATTTTACAAGCTCAATTAAAACTTAATATTTTGGCTGGGGTGTTGAAATGGTCCTTGTGGCGCCTCTTTGGAAACCACAGTTGATCAATATTTAACACCACATGCAGGCTTTGTTCCAGTTTTAGTGGCTATTTCTAAGTTCGAGATGTTAATATGAATGTCTTATGTTCATGAAGCTCTTTGTCCATACACAACCTCACCTAATTCATCAATGCCAAAGCTAAAATGATTTTGCATTCCATGTCTCCTTTAAGGATTTGATGTCCCTCACATGTGGACACACCACACACACACACACACCACACACACACGTGTGTGTATCAGTGGCGCTCACTTTACTAGACACACACAAAGAGAGACTCCAATATGCAACTCAATATGTGCTCACTCACTCTCCTCACACACACACACACACCGCACACACACACACACCAACATCACTCCAAAACATCACAGGCCTTTTCAAACACAAACACACCTCTCGTTGGGTAAATGGCAAAACAAAATATCATCACTAATTAAAAATGCACACAGATGTGTGTGTGTGTTATTGTGTGTGTGTGTGTGTGTGTGTGTGTGTGTGTGTGCGCGCTACCACACACATCATCTCCAATGCAAATGCACGTCATATGGCAGATTTGCATATTAAATGCAGATAGTGTTCTAATCCCTCCAAATGTAATTAGTATTCGCCTGCAAACACAAAGCCTCTATAGTCTTGTGTGTGTGTGTGTGTGTGTGTGTGTATTCACAGGCCCTGCAAAGACAAAGCCTCTATAGTCGTGTGTGTGTGTGTGTGTGTGTGTGTATTCACAGGCCCTGCAAAAGCAAAGCCTCTATATTAATTTGTGTTGATTGTAGCAGTAGTGAGCACAAACAAACTAAAACAAAACACAGTAGCAAAAGAGTGATAACGGAGACCAATGTAGTGTGTGTGTGTGTGTGTGCGTGTGTGTGTGTGTGAGCGAGCGAGAGAGAGAGAGAGAGACTGAGAGAGAGATAACATCTCCTAATTCTGCCTGAAGGTAATCCTCATAGACAAGCAAACTCTGAGTCCCTGAATTGAAAGCTTTTGATTTGGGGGCTTCATGAGCCACAGTCTACTGCTGCAGGCACACAGGAGGAATTACATATTTCACACACACACGCACACACACACACACACACACAAACACAAACACACACTCCCCCCTCTCTCTCAGACTTTTTTCCACCACCTTCGCAAGATGGCAAGATAGGAGTTTGTTGCACTCCTCTGTCTTTCTTATACACACACACACAGACACAAGAAAGGAAAGTGAACTGGCGATGATATCAGTCTTTTAATTTGGCATCAGAGCCACTGCTAATTGTTGCTCTGAGTAGAAATGTGTGGAGAAACCACAGCTGAAACAAGAACAAGCAAACAAACACACACACACACACACACAACAAAATTGACCAATAAAACCCATACACACACATAGGTAAAAAGGCAAACATACAAAGACACAGACAGACAGACAAAGACTCTCACACACACACACACACACACACACACACACACACATCCAAACGCTGGAGAACTGAGTGTGTGAGTTCTGAGTGTGTTGGTGAGCTGCCTGGCAGAGGAGATCCAGAAGATGGAGTAGAGGAGGAACAGTGGACCAGGAGAGGAGGAGAGGAGGAAGAGAGAAGAGGGAGAGGAGGAGAGGAGGAAGAGAAGGAGAGGGAAAGGAGGAGAAGAGGAAGAGAAGGAGAGGGAGAGGAGGAAGAGAGAAGAGGGAGAGGAGGAAGAGAAATGGAGGAGAGGAGGAGAGGAGGAAGAGAGAAGAAGAGTAGAGGAAGAGAGGAGGAAGAGTAGAGGAGGAGAGGAGGAGAGGGAGAGAGGAGGAAGAAGAGAAAGAGGGAGAGGAGGAAGAGAAGTGGAGGAGAGGAGGAGAGGAGGAAGAGAGAAGAGTAGAGGAAGAGAGGAGGAAGAGTAGAGGAGGAGAGGAGGAAGAGTAGAGGAGAGAGAGGAGGTAGAGGAGAGGAGGAAGAGGAGAGGAGAGAGAAGGAAGAGTAGAGGAGAGGAGGAAGAGAGGAGGAGGAAGAGTAGAGGAGGAGAGGAGGAAGAGTAGAGGAGGAGAGAGCAGGCTGTGAAAGAAGAGTAAAATGTAAGGACTGATCAGCTGATTAACAGGCCCTTTGGAGAGCTGAGTGGTGTGTTTTTAATTTACAATGTGTGTGTGTGTGTGTGTGTGTGGTAGGGTAGGGTAGGGGTGTGTGATAGGTAGGATGGGAGTTTCAATGTCCCCCCTGCACACTAGGCCCTGAGCCCTCACGGACTTAATTAACGAACCCTGTGGGTTAGCTGTGAGTGCTCAGCTCAGAATAGTTCTATCACCACCTGTGATAAGTGGTTCCATTA
>PYXC01002392.1:10000-12500 GCA_015244755.2 Tenualosa ilisha
CACTGGCTTCAAATCAATAGGCAATCCATCAAATCCGATCAGAGCTCCTGCTAAGGGATTAAAGGCACTCAGGTCAATGGCAGCTGAAACCTGTTAATGGATTCAATCAAAATCTCCAGGGTTACGCCACTGGGATTAATTGGCAGGAACAGAAGAGAGCACTGTGGCATAAAGATAGCAGAGCCATGGCTAAGTGCTTAGTAATCTGTGTGTGTGTGGAGGCCCATGAGGTGAGACTAGACCGTTTTAAAACACTCATAACTGCTCTTAAAGTAGCAATAAGAGATGCTAAGCAAAACTCAGTTAATGTCTCCCTACAACACACAAGCTCTCCATTCTCAAAGAACGCTAACAAAAATGATAAACACACAAACAAATTACTTTTTATTAAAATGAAAAGTAATTCATCGCAATTAACTTTTTCACTCTTACTTGAGTATGTTTCACAAAAGGGAATGATTTCTCTTACTTACAGTGGTACCAGGCCAGCCAGCGTTTTTTTAAACCTCCGGAGCTTCCCTTACAGGCACTAATTAAAAAAGAATAAAATAAAGAATAGCAACAGCGTTGTACATTCTCACCAATCAAGGTGGAGTTGTTTGCAAACCTAAGCATAGGAATCAGTGATCATTTTCAGGGAGATATGTTCACTGACAAGGTAATAGATGCGATTTCAGTTTAATTAATTTCAGGTGTCGTGAAACACGACCCACGTTTTGAAACTCCAAGTGTTTGTACCTGCGTGATTAAGTGACAGAGGGTGCTGGAAAAGCCTTCATTCACCCCGTAATGAGCCCTTTAATGAGTAATGAGCCATCGAACCATCAAAGTGACTATGAAGCTGGTGGAATACCTTTAAAATGTTGCCTGGCGTTCCTTTAAGTTGTTTTTAAAAGGAGAAATTGTACATGTAAATGAGTAATGATTTTCAGTATTCTGCTCATCACTGCTATCTCCTTACCATACACAAGCACAAGGATACTGTAAGAAATTATAAACAAACAAACAAACAAAGTCGTCTCACAGTGCTCTGGCCCCAAAAAACTGAGGACGAGGCGGGGTGAAGGCAGCGGTCAGCTTCCTCTCTGACGCGTTTCATTCACTCCTTGGTTGGAACGGAATGAAGGTTGTTCTAGACAAAAGTATCTGCTGAAGAATTTCACCCTCGAGAATCCAACGCTGCTCAAGAGCAACACTGAATTTATGTCCACCATGGATCTCAAAAATATTTTCGTCTAAACTACTGTTGCTGATTGGTAACAACATAAACACAAACAAACATGCTAAACAAACAGTTTCGTCCGGCATCCCTGGCTACTAAAGTTCTTACCAAGTCATTATTGTCCAGAGGTCTGGTCCTTCCTTTCAGATCCATCACACTATTTGTGTGTTTGAATGAGAGACAAAGACAGGCCAAAGATAACAACAGTGTCTGAGATATCTAAGGTGTAGATTTAGTCTCAGCATTGGGACACCCCACCACCACTAATGACCAACTCAAAGTTAGCTTGCTGCTGGTACAGGCCTATCATCTCCCAAGTGGCCAAAACGTGTTGACATGAGATGCTTTATGCTACGCTGTAAAGTGAGTTTAGGAGCAATTCTGGAAAGGCAAAACAAACGATAGTGTTATGAGTTTAAAATGAGTAGAAAACGCGATTTAACCCCTTGTTGTCAAACACAGACAGGCAGAGGCAGAGGTAACAGTCAAGAGGTTTATTTGAACAAACAAACAGGGGATAACAAAAGCCGCGTCCGTTACTATAACGGAGGGGACTAGGGAGAACGCTCAGAAGTTAACCAAAACCAACACACAGGAGAATAAGGTGGCGGAACACAAGTAACAAAACACACAGCTAGTAAACTCGGGAAATACAACACCGACTGGGGAGTCTTAGGCTCGCGGGGCAGACTATGGGAGATGGCGTAAACACGACTGACACGTAGGAAGTTTGAGGAAACATCGACGAGGCCAGACAACCGGTGAAGCAAGGGAGAGGCTTAAGTAGAGTGGAACCCAGGTGACACCAATCAGAACTCAGGTGAAGGTGATCGTGCATGAGGAAGTGACTGCGAACGGGGAGAAGAGCTGTGAGTCAGTGAGGTTGAGTGAGGGGGCGTGGCCGTGACCAGGTCCGATGCAGACCTGACACTTGTTCACCCACGTGTTTTTTTTTTCCCAAATCTTTCATTATTGGTGATGACAATCCAGCAATTGTTCGATATTGATGGGGACACGTCACTTGCGACCACCCTAATTCTTTGCCCTTAGAGTGTGTAGCAATAATGTGTGTGTATAACAACTGCGTGAGTGTATAACAATATGTAAGTATGTAAGTGTACCAGTAGGGTGCTAGTGTACTTGACTGGATGTCAGTAGTTTTTTGTCTAAACCTTAAATACTAGCCATGATGGTGTCTTGCCTCTATGCTGAATAAAACCTCCCCCATCTCGTCCTCCTGTTTGAATTGATTGAAGGTCATTTGAAAGTCGATGCAAA
>PYXC01002392.1:17500-36601 GCA_015244755.2 Tenualosa ilisha
TACATCTGCAGGTCATGAGCAAGTGTGTGTGTGTGTGTGTGTGTGTGTGTGTGTGTGTGTGTGTGTGTGTATGTGTGTGTGTGTGATTGTGATTGTGGTTTAGCTGTCTGGGTGTTTGATGTTACCTAAGTTTTGGTGTTTGTTTCCCATCAGGCTCACTGATGTCGTGTCCTACAGACAGTCAGAAACCTTTGTTTTGAAAGCTGGGCAGCAGAAGAGGCCATAAATATCCCTGTGTGTGTGTGTGTGTGTGTGGTACACAATGTACTTGAAAGTAAGAGGTGCATATTTATGTGAGTTTTAAATTGATTCTATCTTTGGCAAAGGTGGCGGTGGCAAAGAGGCTTTAAACTCCAAGTCTCTGACTCTTACTTTGACTACATTCTCAACAACAGGCCACTAATCTCCGTGCCTGTAGAACAAGCTGAAGGTGATTTGTGCATTGATGTTGCTGGCTGCAAATCGAAATATATTGCATCAGTGCACAGTTGCAGAGATCCCTCTGCTTGATAAGATGTTGTTCTTGATGCAAAGGATCTCTGCCTTTGATTCATTAAACATGGTCTGCTTGTGTGTATGAACTACGGGAAAAGTAATTAAGTTTTTACAAACGGGAGCCTGCATTTGTTGATCATTTCTCTATGGCGCATCGAAACATCTTGAGACGTGGCTCATCCCTATACACACACTCACACACACACACACACACACACTTAATCCCTGAGAGTTATGGCCATCTTAAAACCACCCCACTGAAAGGACAGCTCTCAAATGGTGTCATGACAATAAATTGGTCTTTGTAAATTGGTCTTTCTCTCTGTTCCACTTATGTAGAATACCCCAATTCTCACACTCACACACACACACAGCCCCCGAAGGCCAGTAATGACCAATAACAATGCCAGAAAGCCACTTCAGTAGCCCACCTGGAGGAGAAAAGAGTGTGTCAGTCTGAATGTCGTCTCAGCCAGTAGCATTCTGAAGTAGAGCCCTGACCCGGAGATAACACACAGTTCTATAATGGAACCTTTTCAGGTTGCATCAAGCAGCCGAGGACTGAGTGACTCATTCTAGAGCGGAATCCATACAGGTTCCACTGGGGAAATGTTTTAAGGCTCCAACCACCAGACTCTAGAACTTTCTCAACCAATTAATCTACAGGCTACATGTACAGTAGCGTACTTATAGAGCACCGTGGATGTGACTGTATAGTAGTGTACTTATAGAGCACCGTGGATGTGACTGTACAGTAGCGTACTTATAGAGCACCACGGATGTGACTGTATAGTAGTGTACTTATAGAGCACCACGGATGTGACTGTATAGTAGCGTACTTATAGAGCACCGTGGATGTGACTGTATAGTAGTGTACTTATAGAGCACCGTGGATGTGACTGTACAGTAGCGTACTTATAAAGCACCGTGGATGTGACTGTATAGTAGTGTACTTATAGAGCACCGTGGATGTGACTGTATAGTAGTGTACTTATAGAGCACCACGGATGTGACTGTATAGTAGTGTACTTATAGAGCACCGTGGATGTGACTGTATAGTAGCGTACTTATAGAGCACCACGGATGTGACTGTATAGTAGTGTACTTATAGAGCACCGTGGATGTGACTGTATAGTAGTGTACTTATAGAGCACCGTGGATGTGACTGTATAGTAGCGTACTTATAGAGCACCGTGGATGTGACTGTATAGTAGTGTACTTATAGAGCACCGTGGATGTGACTGTATAGTAGTGTACTTATAGAGCACCGTGGATGTGACTGTATAGTAGTGTACTTATAGAGCACCGTGGATGTGACTGTATAGTAGTGTACTTATAGAGCACCGTGGATGTGACTCAGTATCAGTATTGTGATGGACTTCTAAATCTAAGCATACTGAAGCCGGATAGCTTAATGTTGTACACTCCCTCTAGTACACAAGAGTGAGTGTGTGTGTGTGTGTGTGTGTGTGTGTGTGTGTGAGGTCAGTTCAATTGTCTATTTCTGTTATCCCAACTGCCCAGGCACTGTAGAGGAAAATTAGCAAGTTGCTAAATTGGTTGTGAAGCATCTTTCACCATGTGATAAATGCATTTTGTAAACCGACCTTGTAAGAAATTAACTAAATAAACTACTAACACACAAATGAGGTTGAATATAAATAACTCCTCACGCAAACATGCTGTAGCAGAAGGCGTAGCAAAGGGAAAGCATATCTGGAATCACCTTGACAGCGTCTCTCACCAGCATCATTTAGAAACCAACATGTTCAAACTCACAGCCTCTGATAGTCTCTGATAGTCTCTGATAGTCTCTGATAGATGAAGTAATGACAACTATCAATTATTAATATGTTCAAACTCACAGCCTCTGATAGATGAAGTAATGACAACTATCAATTATTAATATGTTCAAACTCACAGCCTCTGATAGATGAAGTAATGATAAGTATGAATTGTGCTTTTTTAGGTCTTTTGATTGTAATCTATTTGTCGTCATCCTTTAACTATCAGTAGTGGTGACTGTCACTTTGGGAGAGCACCAGGAACAGGGAGGGTTTAAAGTGTCACTGTCTGATATACCACAGGGGGAGCTAACCACCAGTGTGTGTGTGTTTTAGGGTAGAACTGTCGGGACAGAGGAACATGATGGGGGTCAGTAGCCACAGTGCCAAGATGGTGTGTGTGTGTGTGTGTGTGTGTGTGAAATAACCACATACATGCACTCACTCTCTCACACTCTCACTCTCTGTCTCTCTCTCACACACACACAATCATAGCAGAGTGCCTTCTCTCCATGTTAATATTTAAACTGAGAACACGCAAAAATCCCTTTAAGTTCAATGATTACCAATGGGCACAATTATGCCTCTGTGTGTGTGTGTGTGTGTGTGTGTGTGTGTGTGTGTGTGTGAGAGAGAGAGAGACAGAGAGAGAGGAGCCGAAACTGAGGGAAACGAAACAGAGTGATGGGCAGAAATAGAAAAACGGTGAACGTGAGGCGTGGAAGAAATCTGAAGATTGAGACACAGAAGGAGAGAGAGAGAGAGAGAGAGAGAGAGAGAGAAAGAGAGAGAAAGTGCCATTTAGGAGAAAATACCAAACACAAAAGCAATCAGACCAAAAAACAGGCCGAATCTTAACAACATCCATCCCTACCCATCTACTATCACCATCTCTCTCTCTCACACACACATACACACACACACACACACACACACACACACAATCACCATCTCTCTCTCTCTCTCTCTCTCTCTCTCTCTCACACACACACATACACACACACACACACACAATCACCATCTCTCTCTCTCTCTCTCACACACACACATACACACACACACACAATCACCATCTCTCTCTCTCTCTCTCTGACACACACATACACACACACACACACAGTCACCATCTCTTTCTTTCTTTCTCTCTCTCTCTCTCTCTCTCTCTCTCTGTCTCACACACACACACATACACACACACCATCTCTCTCTCTCACACACACACACACACACACACACACACACACACACACACACACACACACACACTATCTCTTTACTATCACCTCTCCTTAATGTCATGCATCTACAGTACATGGCTGGTTCAGAAGCTCTTTCTTAGATTGCACCTCCTACAGATTAATTTAACAGTTGCTGCTATTGCCACCTGCCAACAATTTCACCATGCAACTGCAGGAAGATGAGATAGAGAGTGAGTGAAAGGGAGAGAGAGAGAGAAAATGTGTGTGTGTGTGTGTGTGTGTGTGTGTGTGTGCGTGTGTCTGTGTGTGTATGATGCTGGTACCGACCCACTACGTTGATTGAGACAGGATGATTATAGGCTTTGGTCCTCTCCTTCGCATTATGGTCGGTTGCTGCTATCAGACGCAGCGAGAAGGAGGAAGGGGGAGGACGCACGGTGGAGGAGAGAGAGAAAAAAGGGAGAGAGACAGGCTTCAGAGAGCGAGTCTGATTCATTCTAACCCACTGCTGCTGTTCATTAGCCAAAAAAGTGAGTCAGTAAAACCACCTCGGGCTCCGACTGGAAAAAGCTATTGAATTTACCTCCGCCTTATCGCCTTCTCATGCCGGCTATCACACACGCAGCGTGATCGTTTCATTTCCATTTAAAAGCGCAAGCGACTTGAGACGAAAAGTCGAACACTATTTCAACCGAGGCGAAGAGAAAAAGACGAGACTGCTGCATTTAGACAATTCCTAATAAGCCACTGTCTTTAACAAGGGCGAAAATCAGAAGGGGAGCCTGCTCGTACGACCAAAGGGCGGGCAATTAATCAAAATAGTGATGGCAGTGAGCCAATAGTCTTAGTCCCAGTCTTACTGATCCGCACTAATTGCGTAATTATATAGGTTGAATTTTAAGAAAGCCGAGATCTTTACATTTCTTTTCATTATTCATTTACATTTAGGTAGTGTTTACTTGTATTTGTGTAGACGTGGTTTTATCACGCATCTGTCTCTTTCTCAATTTCTCCGTTTTTGACAAACACAGAGGCGAAGTGACATCTTGAGGGTTTTTTTTACAGCACCGCAGCGCTATCTTCTGGAGAACACTGAGAATACTGATTACTGTTATGAGTCTGGTCTTTCACATACTGTAAGCTAAGCAAGAGTTCAATAATAATCTTATAACGCATCCTAAAAGAACAAAGGTTTATTTGGGAATAGGCCACTTCAAATGGACACAGTTTAGCTGCTGTCAGAATGAAAGCAAACATATTTACATATTTAACAGTAATCTTCAGAGTCACCATCTATTGGTGTAATACTGATCTCTAGTTTTCTGTACAGATCAGAGGTCTGGTTAAAGAAAAGGTAGGCCTAATACTTTACTTGAAGGTGTCGACATAAGAGTGACGTGAACCTATGACATGACATTCATCATTCATTGATGTTCATGATTATTGTCATTAAATGCCATTCGGTATTTGTCATATTTGCATCCCAAACAGTGTCAACTTTACATGACGAAAAAACAACACTTAATGACAATCTGCTCGATTATCATCTCCCTACAGTGCGAGTCTGGATTTGATCCCATTGAACTGGTTGTGTCCGGTAGCATTTTTACCGCATCCATTCAACGAACAGAGGGAGGCGTTGAGAACGCTGAGTTAGAATGCTATCAATGAAAGCAGGCTATCAGTCTAGAACTGATCCAATCTTTTTCAACTTAACACCTCCAGCAAACAATCGTTTCTCAATACCGAAGTTCCAGACCCTCTGTATGAAACGAATATGTAAGTACGAGGAGTTAGCTTTATAACCAGGCTTAATGACAACACTCCTGAACATTAAAAGAGTGTCATTAATGTTCATGTTTTAATAAGCAGGCAGCTTCATCTTCTTATCTTCATCTGTCTGTTACCTGCATAACTTGCCATTACATCTACGTCGACCAAACCTCTGGAGATGAACGTTCATGCATGCCTATGTGTGGATGTTATGGTACGAAGCTAAAGAATGTTCTAGGCCTATATACTTCTCCTCTTTAGAATTCTCTTTTGACTAAAATTATTGAACTTAAGCTACATTGTGGAATAGTAAAATGCTGCTATTTTTGGGACATGTTTCCTGTTTAGTTTGGAACCATTTGCAAAAAAAAAAAAAGGAAAAAGAAAGAGACAAAAGGCAGAATTGTCACACAAGCTTTGATTAATTAGCTTCCATTTATTTATGCAGAACCTTTCACAATGGTGCCTTGTTCCAAAAATGCTTCAGCAAGTGGCGGCCACCAAGCACCTCTCCATCTATAGCTGCAAGCTGCAGCACCTCGTTTTGTTTTTGTGTTCCTTTTCACTGGGAACACGAAGTGGAGTGAATACTATTATGGCTGAGAATAGACTGGTGGAGACCGAGCCATGAATGCCATCTGAGTGCAAAATGACAGAAATCTATGGTAGGGGGAGACCAATCTTGTCAGCTGATGGCCGGTGTGTGTGCACGTGTGTGTGTGTGTGTGTGTGTCCATCATCACCACTGTCATGCTTTCTCTAGCTGAGGAGTTTCTGAGGTAAGGAGCCCCATTCAAACTCCATTAAACTGCTTAAGTGGCCATTTCTCATATGTAATTTTAGCTACTGGCAACGCAGGAAACATGTCCTTCATCTCTCTCTCTCTCTCTTTCTCTCTCTCTCTCCATATATGTATATATATATATATATATATATATATATATATATTATTAGAGCAGAGACGGTTTCTTAGGAGATGCATCATTTTAAAATCTCCTCCATAGAAATATATAGAGGCAGTTTGGACATTCTACCCTGCAGTGAAAGTAGCTTTGTCGGTGGTGGTATGATTGACAGTTAGCCGTTTGTTTACTCTCTCCATCACCATGGTAATAGCCATACAATGAATGTTGGGGCATGGTGGCCACTGACCATCCATGCAGTGGTGTTGAGTTGCCATGCACCCTACCTTTGCCCCAGACCTCTCATGTGTCATGCCGTACAACTCTCTCTTTCTCTTTCTCTCTCTCTCTCTTATTCTCTTTACATACATGCACATATGACACATGAGTGGTGACGTGTGAATCACCTGGCTTACCTCATTTGCTCCTTCTACCCACAAACACCACAGTCATCGCTGTTGAGAGTCATTCCTGCTTCTCACTGGTTGACATCCCTGTCACCGGCTCCTTCCTGAGAGATCTGCGACCAACTTCACAGCAGGCTCACACCAGTATCAACTCTGCCTCTAGAGGCCCTGCAACCGACCCCTTTTCACAATGGCCCTTCTCAGAATGGACTCCCAATACTCCCATGATCGTTCTCACTCCCTGATTACACCATTATGTCTAGCTGCTCCTACACTGTCCAGCCAGGACTTTAGACAACCACCTATGGCTTGATTACCATATAAGGTTGTGGGACAATCTTATGGAATTATTATGATGCTCAGCTAAAACCAGTGACTAATCACTTGTGGTAACTACTGACTGTACTTTTCCTGCTTGACCCCTGGCAGTTGGGTTTCCCATCCAGGGAGTCGAGCGTGCTATCCAGGGAGTCGAGCGTGCTATCCAGGGAGTCGAGCGTGCTATCCAGGGAGTCGAGCGTGCTATCCAGGGAGTCAAGCGTGCTATCCAGGGAGTCGAGCGTGCTATCCAGGGAGTCGAGCGTGCTGTCCAGGGAGTCGAGCATGCTATCCAGGGAGTCAAGCGTGCTATCCAGGGAGTCGAGCGTGCTATCCAGGGAGTCAAGCGTGCTATCCAGGGAGTCAAGTGTGCTATCCAGTCGCCTGAAAGGTCCAGTTGATTGACTAGCACACTGCTGAGGTATCAGGAGGGAGGATTACGAACGTTCTACACACTCAGCTAGGCTAGCTGGCATCTGTTACACACACACACACATATCTGGATGTTTTTTAGTTACTGAGTTCCTGAAAATTCAGTCAAACTCTGCTCATCCCACACCACACTGGATTTGGCTGCTTAATTGAATTGCATCGAATTCCTCAAAGTTCAAAGCTACTTAATTACCAGAGACCAATTCCTGGCTTAATGAAGCTGCCTCTCATCAATACTTACAGCATCTGGTGACTAGTAACACTCAGTAAGAACAGACACTCCTAATTAATCTTACCCAAAATGAGCCTGCATGTCACCACTCTCTCTCTCTCTCTCTCTCAGACCATAATGGCTCCTCTCTCTCACATCTCCAGGCTGGCCTCAGCTCTGTCCCGTGGAGCTGTAACACTGGACCGTGGCTCTGCTAGCACTCGTTATTCCAGCAGAGTGATCAGGAGTGCGTTTACAACTCAGGGGTCCTCATCAAAAGGAAGTTCAAGTTCAAGGAACTGCAGTTTATGCAAATCAGCTATAATGTGTTTGGGCTGTAAATGAAATCATCACGAGTGATTAGGGCGACATCAGCGAACACAGCGACACAAGTGATTTTACAGCTCCGGTGGCTCTGCGAATGGCTCACAGTAAGTTAACTGGCTTCATCACTCAACCTCAGGTATTTCCAGAAATAGTCGGTTTCTACAAAAAAGGGTTCTTTTTTGAGAGTTTTGTCCACATACAACTGAAAACAACTGTGAAGCTCAAAGCCAGAGAGAGAGCCATGTTTTTAGACCACCGGAGAGAAGCAGAAATTAGACAGTAAACACATAATTGGCCTCTTGGTGCTTTGGTTTCTCCATTTCCTGACATGCAAAAAAGGCTTTCAAACAAACGTTTTCAAACAAACAAGACAACAATGACTCAGCGTGTCTTTGTGTGAGAGGATCAAACATGCGGCGCGGAGAAGAGATGAGAGGAGAGGAAAGGAGTGTGTCTCTCCCATTGGGCCTATTTGTCCCAAATTCACAGGCGGTGCTGCCACTACAGCCTTCCACTCACACACACACACACACACACACACACACACGCGATACACACACACACACACACACACACACACAAACATAGACATGGGAACATTTTGTCAAGAAAACAGTCAGGAAGAGGGATCTAGATACTTCTGCATTGTTTCACTAGCTCTCTGAAGAGAGAGAGAGAGAGTTTGTGTGTGTGTGCGTGTGTGTGTGTGTGGGGAGGGATGGGGGGTTATGACTGTTAGCAATGCATGTCTGACTCATGGGAGTGTGTGTGAGCTGAATTCTTGTCCAGGCATTAATATGTATGTCTACAGCACTTTCTTTCCATTAACTATGAAATGTGGAGTCTCTGTGTGGTGTGTGTAAGAGAGTGTGCTGGACAGTTTGTGTTTGTGTGTGTGTGTGTGTGTGTGGGTGTGTGTGTGTGTGTGTGTGTGTGTGTGTGTGTGTGTGTGTGTGTATGTGTGCACATTTTTGTGGCTGTGTGTATTGATTGACCTAAGTGTGTAGGCATCTCTCCTTAGCCACACAATCTCTGCAGGTGTGTGTGTGTTTTTTTCTCTTGTGGTGTGTGTGTGTGTGTGTGTGTGTGCACAGTGTTGGGCAGTAGCTTCACTACAAGTAACAAAGCTACTAACTACATTTCCGAGTAGCGTGACTGTAGCTAAGCCATTTTCTGAATCTGGTAGCTTTTTATTTTAGTGTTTAGTGTTGTTGTTGTTGTTGTTGTTGTTGTTGTTGTTGTTTGTGCCATGTAGTGTGGCAGCTTTCCCATAAGCTACATATTCAGGGCATCAGCTCACAGCAGCAAATTCCATAGGCCATGCGTGGAAGATCAGTTCTTTGCAACAATGTGATGCATTTGTTGCATGAGAGGCGCCATGATTTAAAAATGTCCACAACGTATACAAAATGAACTGTCTTCTATCACTCATGTGTGCACATTATAGTACATTTAAATAGTAAAAAAAATCTATATATTATGTAAATATATTTACATATTAGTAAAAAGTACGTTCTAAAAAACTATTGTGCAAAATGCTGTAGTCATTGAAATACTGTACATCCATATGGAAAATTAGGCATTTTTTCCAGGTCCCAAAGAGCACACACATGCACATACTATTCTCCCATTTATTGTTGGCACAGACTGTGGAAATAACACCTAAAGATTATTTACACCTAAACACCTTTACACCTAAAGACTTTATTCCTTACTGTTGTATGTGTATTGAGAGACCTGTTAGTTTGGTGGCTAATAGAATCTTAGCAGAAAGTTGGATCATTTCTTAATAGGCCTCTTTTGTAAATTATAAAGGTTGGATCATTTCTTCATAGGCCTCTTTTGTAAATGATAAAGTAGCTTCACATGTAGTATACTATTTCTGCTAATTTTTTGTAACTTAGCCTGTTACATTTGGTCTTCGGGCAGCTTTAGTGCAGTGGGGCTTCATCTAATGTGGAGTAACTGGTAGCCAATTTAATAATTTAACTTAATTTTCTACATTTACACTGTATGTTCACAGACTTTAGTATGCCCCAAGAGGCCAAGCGCTACAGTGTGGAGGCCATTATTGCCTGAAGTCCCTGAGCCGGAGCACCTGAGGATTTTAGTGCAAAGACGAGGACAGACGTACTTTTTTCATAAACCCTCCACACTGTATGGACACTCAGTACATTCCAATTACAAGAGCTGTGATGAGGAATTAGCAGGTATTAAGTCTTATGAACCCGGATGTTCATGTGTGAGTGTGTGTGTGTGTGTGTGTGTGTGTATGTGTGTGTCGGCTACACAGGGCTTCCCATCTCGGGGACTACCCAGCTGGTAATTGTTGTGGGGGAACGAGAAATTAAACGAATAAAGAATCCGTGACTGCTGTTGGAGAGAGACGACTAAGAGGGACAAATAAAAAATAAATAAACGACTGTCGTTATGGAAACGAGCTAGGATCGCCTGCTGAGGGTCCTTGAGAATAATCCAGGCGTGGTATAGGATGTTTAGACTCTCACACGGATTGTCTTAAGATCCCCTATAGGTGTGTGGTCATGACTAAGTTTAGACACAACAGTTCAGCTCAACCAGTAATGCTGACACACACACACACATTCACTCACACAAATTGGTTCTCCGTGGACACCTCAGGGTTCTGGAACCAACAGAACCACTATGAGGAAACATGGAACTCTGGTCACCCTGAGACCAGTGTACACTCGCAAAACAATTTTATGAAAATGACAAAGTGAAGCATATTCTCTTTGAAGCATCCTTTCTTAAAGGTGTACCTGACGTGTGTGTGAGTGTGTGTGTGAACATTTTGTCTTGTTACCAAGGGCAACCCATTAAACATATTTTATGCAGGGAAACTGAAACTGCACTTCAAACTGTATCTTAGCCAGTGCAGTGTATGGCATATGTGTGTGTGTGTGTGTGTGTGATTAAGATGTTCTTGGCATGTTCACCTTCACAACAGAAAGGCCCTGAGGGTGTGCTTGCGGGTGATGCTACACACTGGCCATGTTAGCTCTCAAAGCTTCAAGGAATTTATGAGAATGCAAACATACCTGCAGACACACACACACAGTGTCACACACACTCACACCTACTGTGCTGGAGAGTTAACCTTGCAATCACACTCTGCTTGATGCCCCGTGGAGTGTCTGAATGGGCTCGGCAGGGGACTACTTCATCTGAAAGTGAGTCTGCCATCATCACTCTCTTCATCATCATCATCATTATTGTCATTATATCTCTCCATCTTAGCGTGTTTTGGAGACGAGTGAAAGAGAAAGAGAGAGAGAGAGAGAGAGAGAGAGAGAGGTGGGGGGTGATTTGAGGACGAGTCACACAGTAACACAGACTCAACACTCAGTGAAGAGTTTCAGACATACGGCCTCAGAAGTCAGTGTGTGTGTTAGAGGGCAGGGCTGGCGTTTAGATGGGGGCGGAGTCCATATAGTTTTTTTTTTTTTTTTTCTAGCGACACTCTGTTTGTTTCCATGACAACAGTAGTTTGACAGCATAATGACTGGTGTAGTTAGCTTGCTAACATCTTGAATGTAGGTAGTTTGCTGACACACCTTACAAATCACAGCATGCATGTTCTTATGTGAAAACAATGACATTTTTAGATTGTACAGACAGAACTTCTTTCTAACTTTTTAAAAAACAAATGCGGGGGAAAAGGGCCGACTAAAGATATGGCTGCCGTCTCTGGAGCTCAGTCCACTGCCCCAGCCCCAGTCCATGCAGCGCTAATGCTGCTTCTGTCAGTTAGCACAGATTAGCAGTAGTCCGTCGTGACCTTGCAGCGCCTTTCCGATTTGAATTTGAAACAAGGCTCTGTTGAATCCACTGTCACACAAATTCCCTTCAGACTTTTCCATATCGGGATGACAGGCTGGAATTGTAGTTTCCTGTGTAATCCCGTGGGTGTGACCTTAAAATACATCACGCTAAATGGCTGGGACTAAACATTGGAATGAAACATGGGATTGAAAGGGTATCTCAAGGTCAACCTCCACCCACTCTCAAGGTCATTCCCCTCCCAGGCCACAGCTGGACACACAGGCTTTTATCGTCCTGGACTAGCTGTGCACACTAGACCCGGTTTTGTGTCGCAGTGCTTCCAATCTCTGGCGAGGGCCTGCGACTGGTCCCAGGGCCCACCTGGAAATTGGGGTCTGCCTTTGGAGCAAGCCTATGACCAACTAGAGCTCTGGCACAATTCACTTTGAGGTGAGTACTATTTGATCCAAAACCAGATTAATGGGCCAAGTGTGAATGCCACCTGGGAGTCCAATTCTGATTCTGCAACACTGGATAAGCACATCTTCTGGTACTGACAGATTCACACATCACACTGAATGCTTTTATTTCATGTGTCTTTACTTATGGACACAGCACACAGAATAGAGGCGATATGTGGGCATTATTGTACACAATATTCTGAGAGAAAGGACAATAGTGGCATATGTCATTGTCTAATCATCACAAACATTCCCTTAAATGGCCATGTAAATATATACATATTTAAACAAATAAAGAGCAAATATTTGGCAAAAGTAGGCATCAGTGCACACCAGATAGTCAGAGTAGTGAGAAGTGAACTAGTCCATGCAACAAGTACAGCACTTGAATTTCAGAAACAGGAGAGATCAAAGAGTTCAGATATTCAAAATGTTTCGAGTAAAACACAAGAAAAGTGTAACCTGATACAAGTTCATTTCAGATTTCAAAGGTTATCATCCAAACCCACAGCACAGCACAGACAAATAATCCATGTTATATGGAAAAGATATATAAACATATTTGTTTGTTATGACATCACAGAGTATTTATGTCTTTATCTGTTTGTTTGTTTGTTTGTTTGCTTGTTGTTGTTTTCTCCTGCTACTGCGCTGGTGGAGACTGGAGGCGTTAAGGAAGGCTGAGTCTCTTACAGGTGTGTCTCACTGACCACTCACAATACACACACACTCACACACACACACAAAGACACAACAAATGCACACATACGGAACACACACACACAACCACACACAGGTGCATCACTGAGACTCACTACGAATGTCAGGCGGGTCACTGACACCACACACTCACATACACACACGCACACACAGACACACATTTGTGTGCACACACACACACACACACACACACACACACACACACACACACACAAACAGGTCATAATAATACACACCCAGATGTATATCAAGTGTGATGTTTAGTGAGAAGCCTGGCGAGGTTTACCTTAAAAGAGTGGTAAATCTTGTAATAGATGAGCCCTATGACTTCATAACACAACAAAGCAAATACAAAAGGTTCTTCTTTTAAGAAATTTATCACTCACTAGATGTTTATCGCCCAGCCATATACATGACTCTCCGTTCTAGACATTGGCCACCCTTACTACAAAATGTGTTATTGGCACTTAAGACATATTCCCATCTCTCTCTCATACACACACTGACACACACACACAGGCAAACACTCAGAGAACAAGAACAGACTGGAGTCAGACTATCCCCAATACATTCTTGGCACAAACCAACATGGCACCATGAGGGTCTTGGAGGACATTTGAAACACTGTGCTTAAAATAGCAAACAAGGTTTTAAAAGAAGGGAGGCTTGCCCACCGTAGTCTTTTGTCAGACTGATAACTAGGGATTCAAAATGGCAAAGACAAACCAAAACTAGCCAGCAATATAGAATCTGTCCACAAACTGAAACACACTTAAATATACTGATTGTCATTACACAAATACAAATACGAAGTCATTCATGTTCACATTCCGGGGGTGGGGGGTTACCAGCTGGACTGGAGATGGAAGAGGTCCATGTGTAGTTGCAGTTCCTTTCCACCAGGTGGCAACATACAATTCTGGACATAGCAGATAACAGACTAAACTGTAGTGCCTGTCTTCAACTCTTACCACTGAGGAACAGGCTAACATTGCTAGCCTCCATGGTGCACTATACAGTTAAACAGCAGGCACACTGCTAGCCTGGCATGCTAAGTGCTATTTCTGTATGAGGAGAGGCTGTTAAGTGACTGCTACACATGACAACAGACCAGAGGTTTTATTCTAGTCAGCTAGCCTGACACCTGGCATTTCTCTGGCCAGAAGCACCAAAGGGTTTCCAAACTAGCATCAGAAAAGGTTCTGAGTTATTAGTTACAAGTGTTTTTCTTTTTTATTCTCTCTTTTTCTATCTTAGGTAACGCAGTTGTTCTCATCCTGTTCTGGGCTGGACACCATGGTTATATTTCTGTGCAGGAGAAAGGAGGGAGGGAAGGGAGAAAGGAAGAAAGAGAAAAAGAAAGATGGTTTGTAGCATTCTGCAAATGCAAGGGATTTCTTCCTGTCTATTTAACCCAGTCAGCACCAAGTTAGAAATTGCTGGGTTACCCAAGGCATGGGTTAAACTGAGCTCCATGTCGCCTATAATGACAATTATGCATGGGTTAAACTGAGCTCCATGTCGCCTATAATGACAATAATGTGTGACCCCTTGGGGTCCTTTTGCACCTACATATGTATGGACAAAAAAGACTTCTATACACAGTCTCTTTGTGTGTGTGTGTGTGTGTGTGTGTGTGTGTGTGTGTGTGTGTGTGTGTGTGCTCACCTGGTTATAGATGGACATCAAACACACCTTCCTCCACTGCTTCAATGTCTTCCTCTGTGATAACTGGAAGGAAGGAGGAAATAGGAAAGATAATGAGATAGACAGACAGAAAGAAAGAAAGAAAGAAAGAAAGAAAGAAAGAAAGAAAGAGAAGGAAAAGAAACAGAAAGAAAGAAAAGAAAAGAGATAGACAGACAGACAAAGAAAGACAAGAAAGACAGAAAGAAAGAGATGATCAGAGAAAAACAAGCAGTAAGAGAGAGAAGAAAAAGAAAAGAGAAACACAGGAAAGAGAAATGAAAGACAGGTGGGGTGGTGGTAGCGTAGTGGTTAAGGAACCTGGCTAGCGTGTAAGTAGCCTGAAAAGTTGTGGGTTCGAATCCCAGCTGCCACCGTTGTGCCTTGAGCAAGGCACTTAACCCTAAGTTGCTCTAGGGAGACTGGCCCGGAACAATTGATAGTTGATGAGTTGTAAGTCGCTTTGGATAAAAGCGTCTGCTAAATGCATAAATGTAAATGTAATGTAAATGTAAAAAAAAGGAAGGAGGTGAAGTGAAAGTATCAGTGATTAATTCAACTGATCACAGCTTTATCGGGTTGCATTGATCAGTTTTAATGTTTGTTGCACAGAAACTCATATTATCACATCACTCCTGCCTCCTCAGCTCGCTGCCCCACCCACTTTACCTGGGTTATAAAAAACAAGCAATTGTGGTGCACCCAAATATGTGCGACCACATTGGGTTTTGAGTAATAAATAGAATAGGATAATAGTACAACTTTATTTTCATGTCACTTGAATAGTGCTGGGAAATGGGAACAATTAAATTGATTGTTATTTTCTGTACCTGGGTGAATATGAGTAAGGTAAGCATTAGAATAGTAGACGGGACCTTTGGCGTTGTGGTCGTGACCCACCGGTTGCCTATCCCGAAGCAGCTTCCTGTCTCCGGTTAGAGGCAATCTGGAGAACGACATGAGTGCCACTGTCTTTCTTGTCTGACTCTAACTTGTATATTTCCAGGAATTATTCTCTTTGTTATTGTGGCTACCGCACTTGGGGCCCGTAACACAATCAGCTGATCATAAAGCACACACACACACACACACACACACAGAGACAGAGACAGAGAGAGAGAAGAGAGAGAGAGAGAGAGGGAGCTGAACTGTATGACTCATTGTGATCTCAACATTTAATCACTGCTACTGTTGCAATATGAAGTGTATTTTGTCATGCCAATAAAGCTCATTCGAAATGAAGACAGATGGTTCTCTGTGTGTGTGTGTGTGTGTGTGTGTGTGTGTATCTCTGTGTTTGTGTGTTTGTGTGTGTGGTTCTCTAAGACATAAAGAGGGGAATTAGAGAATTTAAACGGGTACAGACACACACACACCACACACACACTCTCTCTTCACACACACACACGGACACACACAGACACACATCAGTTACTGGGTGACTCATTTGGGCAAAGCTATCATTCTGTCTGAAGCTAATCACATTTCCATTGCAAATCACCTGTAGAGTGGGTCTGAAGAAACAGGACATAAAGAAAAGCCAAACACAAGAGTGATGAGGTCAGAGAGAGAGAGAGAGAGAGAGGGAGGGGTGAGAAGAGAGGAATGAGAGAGAGAGGGAGAGAGAGAGAGAGAGAAAGAGAAAGAGGGAGAGAGAGAGAGAAAGAGAGAGAGAGAGAAGAGGGAGATAGAGAGAGAGAGAAAGAGACAGAGGGAGAGGGAGAGAGAGAAAGAGAGAGAGAGGGAGAGAGAGAGAAAGAGGGAGAGAGAGAGAGAAAGAGAGGAGAGAGTGAGAGAGACAGAGAGAGAGAGAGAGGGAGAGAGAGGGAGAGAGACAGAGAGAGAGTGAGAGAGCAGAGAGAGGGAGGAGAGAGAGGAAGAGAGAAAGAGAGAGACAGAGAGAGAGTGAGAGAGACAGAGAGAGAGGGAGAGAGAGAGAGAGAGAGAGGGAGAAAGAGAGGGAGAGAGAAAGAGGGAGAGAGAAAGAGAGGAGAGAGAGAGACTAAAGCATGCCAGAAAAAGACAGAAAAGCGAGGGATACAAAAGTGAGTGAAACAGAAACTGGGAGGAGGAGGAGAATAAAAAGAGAGGGAAGACGAGAGAGGAGAGAAAGAAAGCCAGAGCAACTCTAGCTGTGTTTAAATGCTTCCCCCAAGAAGGCGCCTCTCTGTCACATATTTAATCCCTGCCCTGCCTGACCCGTCATTAACGTCATTAGATTAGGATTATAATCAGTGTTAATGACTAATGCAGAAACACTGATTAGATTATGCAGATGGAGTGAGTCACGATTAAAATGATTCGAATACTGTGTGACTGTGTGTGTATGTGCGTGTGTTTGTGTGTGTGTGTGTGTGTGTTGTGTGTGTGTTGTGTGTGTGGTGTGTGTGTATCTCACCTGTGTGCTGCAGGCTGGGTGGTGTGTTAGCGGGCGGGGAGAAGCTGTAGGAGCGGGCCTGCAGTGTGTGTGTGTGTGTGTGTGTGTGTGTGTGTGTGTTGTGTGTGTGTATCTCACCTGTGTGCTGCAGGCTGGGTGGTGTGTTAGCGGGCGGGGAGAAGCTGTAGGAGCGGGCCTGCAGTGTGTGTGTGTGTGTGTGTGTGTGTGTGTGTGTGTGTGTGTGTGTGTATCTCACGTGTGTGCTGCAGGCTGGTGGTGTGTTGCGGGCGGGGGGAAGCTGTAGGAGCGGGCCTGCAGTGTGTGTGTGTGTGTGTGTGTGTGTGTGTGTGTGTGTGTGTATCTCACCTGTGTGCTGCAGGCTGGGTGGTGTGTTAGCGGGCGGGGGGAAGCTGTAGGAGCGGGCCTGCAGTGGTGTGTGTGGTGTGTGTTGTGTGTGTTGTGTGTGTGTGTGTGTGTATCTCACCTGTGTGCTGCAGGCTGGGTGGTGTGTTAGCGGGCGGGGGGAAGCTGTAGGAGCGGGCCTGCAGTGTGTGTGTGTGTGTGTGTGTGTGTGTGTGTGTATCTCACCTGTGTGCTGCAGGCTGGGTGGTGTGTTAGCGGGCGGGGGGAAGCTGTAGGAGCGGGCCTGCAGTGTGTGTGTGTGTGTGTGTGTGTATCTCACCTGTGTGCTGCAGGCTGGGTGGTGTGTTAGCGGGCGGGGGAAGCTGTAGGAGCGGGCCTGCAGTGTGTGTGTGTGTGTGTGTTGTGTGTGTTATCTCACCTGTGTGCTGCAGGCTGGGGTGGTGTGTTAGGGGCGGGGGGAAGCTGGTAGAGCGGGCCTGCAGTGGTGTGTGTGTGTGTGTGTGTGTGTGTGGTGTGTGTATCTCACCTGTGTGCTGCAGCTGGGTGGTGTGTTAGTGGGCGGGGGGAAGCTGTAGGAGCGGGCCTGCAGTGTGTGTGTGTGTGTGTGTGTGTGGTGTGTGTGTGTGTATCTCACCTGTGTGCTGCAGGCTGGGTGGTGTGTTAGCGGGCGGGGGGAAGCTGTAGGAGCGGGCCTGCAGTGTGTGGTGTGTGTGGTGTGTGTGTGTGTGTGTGTGTGTGTGTGTATCTCACCTGTGTGCTGCAGGCTGGGTGGTGTGTTAGCGGCGGGGGGAAGCTGTAGGAGGCGGGCCTGCAGTGTGTGTGTGTGTGTGTGGTGTGTGTGTGTGTGTGTGTGTGTGTGTGTGTATCTCACCTGTGTGCTTGCAGGCTGGGTGGTGTGTTAGCGGGCGGGGGAAGCTGTAGGAGCGGGCCTGCAGGTGTGTGTGTGTGTGTGTGTGTATCTCACCTGTGTGCTGCAGGCTGGGTGTGTTTAGCGGGCGGGGGAAGCTGTAGGAGCGGGCCTGCAGTGTGTGTGTGTGTGTGTGTGTGTGTATCTCACCTGTGTGCTGCACGGCTGGGTGGTGTGTTAGCGGGCGGGGGGAAGCTGTAGGAGCGGGCCTGCAGTGTGTGTGTGTGTGTGTGTGTGTGGTGTGTGTGTGTGTGTGTGTGTGTGTGTGTGTATCTCACCTGTGTGCTGCAGGCTGGTGGTGTGTTAGCGGGCGGGGGAAGCTGTAGGAGCGGGCCTGCAGTGTGTGTGTGTGTGTGTGTGTGTGTGTGTGTGTATTATCTCACGTGTGTGGTGCAGGCTGGGTGGTGTGTTAGCGGGCGGGGGGAAGCTGTAGGAGCGGGCCTGCAGTGTGTGTGTGTGTGTGTGTGTGTGTGTGTGTGTGTGTGTGTATCTCACCTGTGTGCTGCAGGCTGGGTGGTGTGTTAGCGGGCGGGGGGAAGCTGTAGGAGCGGGCCTGCAGTGTGTGTGTGTGTGTGTGTGTGTGTGTGTGTGTGTGTGTGTGTGTGTATCTCACCTGTGTGCTGCAGGCTGGGTGGTGGTTAGCGGGCGGGGGAAGCTTGTAGGAGCGGGCCTGCATGGTGTGTGTGGTGTGTGTGGTGTGTACTCACCTGTGTGCTGCAGGCTGGGTGGTGTGTTAGCGGGCGGGGGAAGCTGTAGGAGCGGGCCTGCAGTGTGTGTGTGTGTGTGTGTGTGTGTGTGTGTGTGTGTGTGTGGTGTGTGTGTGTGTATCTCACCTGTGTGCTGCAGGCTGGGTGGTGTGTTAGCGGGCGGGGGGAAGCTGTAGGAGCGGGCCTGCAGTGTCGGCGGCGTCTCGTGACTGATGCTCTTGGTTCTCTTGCGGCATTCAAACAGCCAAC
>PYXC01002393.1:0-7500 GCA_015244755.2 Tenualosa ilisha
GTAGATGAGAGCCTGAGACGCCCAGAGAATTTCAAAGCACCCAGCAGAGGGAATCATTTAAGACTGGGCCAGAATGGGATGTCAATAATCCAATAGCCTTTCTCTGGGACAGCAAAGACATGATGAGTCTTGAGACTGATCCCTGATCCTTGACAGAAGCCATTAAATCATCCTGCCTCTTCAGGGTCACCCCTCCATTCCAAGGGTTTCACTAAAACAACTTACCCAATGTTAATGTAGCAATGTGAAAGTATCCAGCTTTCACATAGTTGGGACTCAGGGATGGCTTTGGCATCGTCAGTACCACTCTGAATGTACAATAACACTCTCAGATCGTTTGGAGGTTTCCATGTAATGTGATTCTTGACACGCATGCAGGGAGTTCCATAGGTTAGCTTGGAGGTTTTTGTTTTGGCTGTTTACTTAGTTTTTTTTTTACTTTTATCAAAGATTTAAGTCTGATGTCTCAACACTCACTCTGAGCATTTACACACACCTCTGGACTCCAAGCCTCTGACACTCTCTGGATGTTGTTAACCAGAAGCATTTTCACATGAGGTCTCCTCTGGGAATATACCTTGGATGTTAGTCCTCTTTTTGTAAGTTGCTTGAGATAAAAGGGTGGTCAAAATGCTTAAGTATTAATGGAAATGTCTCTAGTCTATTAGACACCTGGCAACTGATGCCATATGTAGGTTGGCTATCAGTGAGGAGGTAAGGGTTTGAGTCTTTGTCAGGGTTGATTTCATGACTCCAGAGGGTGCCTCGATCAGCCTGAGGTTGACTTCAAACTCGCTGTCAGCTGAAGCAAGAGCAGCAGCAGCACCGGCTCTATGACTAACTGCTGAATGAACTACTACACTGGTCATCCCAAAGTAGACTGGCGATTTGGCCACATGATTTGGCATTAGTTTTGAACGTAGATATTTCTCTCGCTTGCTGTACTTAAACTCCCCCTGCAATCTCAGACTTTATTTATGGTCCAGCTACCTGGAATGCAGATGAGCGCTGGCAGCATCTGTCCGGGACAAGCTTGAGTGCGCGGCCGATGAAGCGCAGCGAGGGTGTCTTAGTCAGCCAATCAGCCAAATTAGGCCACCTGACAGGCGTGTCGAGGCTGGAGCTGTAAGCCAAGTGTGAGCTGCAGAAGTAGCAGTGATCTACACTGGCAGTTTGTGCCATTTAATGCTGCTTTATGGCCCCATGTGCTCAGGCTTGCGAACACACCAGTCATTCATTAGACTGAGTCACACACCCAGCATATCCGCTGGGCTTGGCTCAATCCAACTCCACTGGTCCATCCATCTCTCCTTACACAAACACTCTGTGTGAGATGATGGAAATGAAACATTAACTGGATGTTGAGATTAACGTTGAGATTAACGTTTGTGTCCAAGGTGATGGATGACCATACGCTGGATTAAAATGAGCACCAGTGCAGTACCAGTGATGCACAGGTGTGATGAGTCAGGTGTCAGCAACCACACAGCTGCAGGGATGGAGCAGCGAGACAGACTCAGATAGTGAGCTAACAGATCTTAGAACACTGCAGAGACACATGGACGCATGCAGCAGGGTATATTTTTTTAAAAAATGACCTTTTTGGCCTTTTGGTCTTTTGGTCTTTTGTCCATATACAAACACTGTCTTCAGTCACTGACAATGATTATTTTTAAAATACTCTGGTCAGTGTAGAGATTTAGGAAAACTTTCAGGTGTCATTGTTAACATGTAGCCATGGAAAACAGGCAGTTTTGGCATTGTGCCATTCCCTCTGTGTCTTCAGATCTCTGGTTGATCATTTGTCTGATTACTGTAAAGTGTTCTTGTTCTTGATCCGTGAGCCTTCCCTGATTGTCCTGAACATCCACGTGGATAGAGTTGTGTTATAACACCAATGAACAATATATATCTTTAAAAAATACCCTGCATCCTTGCATATGGGTTACAGACATCGTAAAAAGGAAGTTAGAAGAAGAAGGTGGTGGTGAGGTTGAGGGAGGGAAGGAGAGAGAAGGAGGGTAAGTGAGATGGTTGAACAGCACCTAGTGGAACCCCTGGGGAAAGACTGAGCTATTAGCATTAATGAAGTGAGAGAGGGGCATGTTGATTAAGAGAGAAGAGAGAATGAAAGAGGGAAGGAGAGAGAGATAAGAAGGGAAAGAGAGAGAAAGAAAATGATGGAGTGAGGGGAAAGGAGGAGTGGAGACATAGATGAGAAAGTGATTGATTGATGGAGGGAGAGCACTTTAGTTAGAAAGATGGAGAGAGAGAGTGAAAATGAAAGAAGTGAGAGAGAGAGGGGGTGTCCCATAATTAAAGTAGTGCAGAGAGTAGAGGCAGAGAAGCGACAGAGGAATAGATATTAATGCAACAAGGCGGAGAGAGAAGGATGATGAAAGCAAAGAAGAGAGGTAAAGAGAGAGAAAGAGAGGGATAGAGAGATCAAGAGAAGGACAGAGATAGAGAGAAAGAGAGAGGTAGAGAGAGAGAGAGAGGGGGAGAGATAAAGGTGTCCCAGAAGTAAGGCAGTGCACCCAGTACCCTTGCCCCAGTTGAGCTGTTGGCTGCTTCAGTGCTATTCTGTCTGGAGGGGTGGAGGAGGTATGTGGGGTAGAGTAGTGCAGTGCAGTCCCCATCAGACTGCAGAGGAGACTGGCACCACCTCACCTGCCTGGCACCCATGGGGTACAGACTGGCATCACTTCACCCGTTTGGCACCCATAGGTTGTAGATTGGCATAAGCTCACCTGCCTGGCACCCATGGGGTACAGACTGGCATCACCTCACCTGCCTGGCACCCATAGGTTGTAGATTGGCATAACCTCACCTGCCTGGCACCCACAGTGTACAGGGCCAAAAAGGAGACTGGCATTACTGTGACTGACCGGACACCCATGGGTAACAGGGTTTAGACTGGCATCTCCTCATCCATTTGAGAACCCATGGGTTAGAGAGCAGAGACTGGCATCTCCTGATCTATCTGGGCACCCATGGGGTACAGGGTTGAGACGCATCTCCTGATCTATCTGGGCACTCATGGGGTACAGGGGTGCTTAGAAGATGGGCATTACTGTGCCTGTCAGGGCGTCTATGGGGTACAGGGCTGGTGTTACCAAGTGCTATTGCAATCCAATCACTTAAACCACTTAAGCTGAGATGGTCTGAGACACATGAGCAGAAGACATATCTTTTATAAATGCTGATGCATCGTGCGTTAGCAGTACAAATGCAACTTTGGCATTTACCACCGTAAATCTAAAAACAATTGGGCGCAATTTGTGATCACCTAAAGCGCATTCTTAAAACACAAGTAAAAGTGAGGCATTCACTCAGCTGATCCCCTGCCTGTTTCTGATCATCCATCACAAGAATATCACAGAATATAGGCTATTATATACAGTCTAGGCTAATGTAACTCTCATATGCAGTAACAGTGACTCTCACATGTTCGATAGCTGTACAATAGGTCTTCATGAGGCTCTGTCTTCCTCCCTGGGGGTGGGATTTGAGAACCGGTAATCGAGTAGAACCAAGAATCAAATGCCTCAATTCTCTTGAACCGTACCCTTCTAACATTATCAATTCCTTTTTATCAGTGCTGTTATTCTGACCATGGTCACATGTCTTTCTGAATACAAAATTGAAATGGATAGCACAGTTTTACATAGTTTCCCTCATTCTAATAAGATGCTATGGTCACCTTAGTAGTATAGGCTTTAATATAGGCCTATGCGCTGATACTGAAGACCTGTGTAGACCTTCTAAACAAGAACAATACCTTCTAAACAAGAAACAGTAAGGAATTGATAAGAGAAGTGATTAACAATTGGATTGACAAGCAGAGTCACCAAAGGCATTGATATTGATCAAATCCTATCAATCTCCACTCCCTCCATCCCCTCTGTGTGTGTCTGAGGTTAGTGCCTCTGTCTGTGTCTAAGGTTAGTGCCTCTGTGTCTGTGTGAGGTAAGCGCCTCTGTCTGTGTCTAAGGTTAGTGCCTCTGTGTCTGTGTGTGAGGTTAGCGCCTCTGTCTGTGTCTAAGGTTAGTGCCTCTGTGTCTGTGCCTGAGGTTAGCGCCTCTGTCTGTGTCTAAGGTTAGTGCCTCTTTGTCTGTGTGTGAGGTTAGCGCCTCTGTCTGTGTCTAAGGTTAGTGCCTCTGTGTCTGTGTGTGAGGTAAGCGCCTCTGTCTGTGTCTGAGGTTAGTGCCTCTGTGTCTGTGTGTGAGGTTAGCGCCTCTGTCTGTGTCTAAGGTTAGTGCCTCTGTGTCTGTGTGTGAGGTTAGCGCCTCTGTCTGTGTCTAAGGTTAGTGCCTCTGTGTCTGTGTGTGAGGTAAGCGCCTCTGTCTGTGTCTGAGGTTAGTGCCTCTGTGTCTGTGTGTGAGGTAAGCGCCTCTGTCTGTGTCTAAGGTTAGTGCTTCTGTGTCTGTGTGTGAGGTAAGCCCCTCTGTCTGTGTCTGAGTTTAGTGCCCTGAGTTCTCTTGCTTAAAGGGTAAATCTACCCTGATTTTCACTGAGGTCACTGAGCATACCGTTGGTTGGAAAACAGAACAAGAAATTCCGGTACAACATAGGCTGACTATTGAAGTGGCAGCTAATGCTAACCAGTGAAGTAGAAGCCGAGTTTCTGGTCAGGTTACAGGGCTATAGGATGAATCAGCCCCGTCTGCATTGTCCCTTTAAACAGCATGAAGGGAGTTAGATAAGGCCTCTTAACCCGGCTGTAAGAAAAGTCCAGAGCTGCTTTTCTTTGTCTCTCTCAGAGACTCTCAGTTTCAGCTGCCCCTTGCCCTGTTCCTGAAGCTCAGAGTAGTCACCGTGCAGGGACGGACACACACACACACACACACACACACACACACACACCCTGAGCACAGAGTAATCACCATGCAGGGCACACACACACACACACACACACACACACACACACACATACATACACAGACACACACACACACACACACAAAGCAGAGTGTCCCAGGTCTCTTACAGGCAGGCTCTGGGTCGGGGTGGAAGTGGAGCAGGACACCCCTGAAAAAGCAGCTGATCCCAGAGGACTGACCCGCAGCTGTAAATATCACTGGCAGTCGCCTGCCCGCCGCCTACACACACACACACACACACACACACACACACACACACAGAGGAGGAGGAGAGGGGAGAATGATGAAGAAAAAATCAGTGGTGAGGAGAGGAAAAGAAAGGATGAAAGGAGATGGAGAAGGAGAGAAGGGGAAGGAGATGGAGAGGAGGAGAGAGATACAAGAGTGGTGGAGAAGATGAAGAGAAGGAAAGATACAGAAGAGAAAAGAGTGGTGGAGAAGAGGAAGAGAAGAAGAGAGAGATACAGAAGAGGAAAAGAGTGGTGGAGAGGTGAAAGGGATGATCAAAGTGTGGAGAAGAAAAAGAAATGAGAGGTGAAAAGATGAGAGAAGAGGACATGGAGGAGAGGAGAAGAGAGGAGAGAAGAGGAAAGGAGGGAGGGACAGACTAAATGTGGGGCCACAAACTGGGGCATCCCAGAGTTCATCGTCATGGCGATGGTAACCCACCTATCTGTGCTCCTCAGAGAACAAAAAAAAACATGAAAATAAATAAAAAATGAAAGAGAGGAAAAAGTTTGTGAATTAGAAACTACTCAAGCAAGAAAAGGGGTCAGGCTTGACGGCTGTCTGGGAATCTAAATAGTACATCTGTTTCCCCCTGTCCCACCCTGAGTGTGAGTGTGTGTGTGTGTGTGTGTGTGTGTGTGTGTGTGTGTGTGTGTCTCCCTGTGTCCCACCAGTTTGGTGTGGTCTGGTGGCAGGAATGGGATTGCCAAAACATGTGCACGTGTGTGTGTGTGTGCTGCTGTAGAGTGCTGCGAAAGAGAGAAAGAGAGAGAGAGAGAGACAGAGAGAGAGAGACAGAGAGAAAGAGAGAGAGAGAGAGATGTCTTCTGTCTCTGAGACTGATGTGCTTCATAGCTGCTTCTCATCTCCCAGAGATCTGAATGAGAGAGGCAGGAAAAGCACACGACAGTCAGAACATTGATCAAAACACTTCAATGAAAACAGGCTGGGTCTTTTTTAACTGTGCATGTCCCTGTGGTCGATTAGTCATGTCTGAGCCCACCGTGGGCTTTCCTCTGATGCGCTTGCTGCCTGCCCTAGCGAGAGGAGAGAGAAGCCCAGAATAGAACAGAACAGAAAACACGCCGGAGAAAACAAAGGATGTGATGTCTTCCCATAGGACTAGGGCATGCGTCTCTCTCTCGCTCTCTCTCTCTCTCTCTCTGTGTGTGTGTGTTGTCATGTGCTTGAGGATAACAAAGCCCCTTCACACACACACACACACACACACACACACAGACATGGAAGATGTAGAGACATACATGTTTCATCACATCATGTTTCATCAGACTTACACAGACTCACACAACACACAGAGACACATTAGGGACTCACATTTCACATGCTGTTCTGTTCTTTTCATAATTATGATATAGCACTCTGGGGAGAGAGAGAGAAAGAGAAAGAGAGAGAGAGAGAGAGAGAGAGAAAGAGAAAGAAAGAGAGAGAGAGTTTTATACCTCGTAGTGTCTTTAGATGTCAGTGTTTATGTGTGGAATACAATAATGACGAGATGAGGTTGTGTGTGTGTGTGGTGTGTGTGTGTGGTGTGTGTGTGTGTGTGTGTGTTAGGGGGGTATGGTCATGCTGGGATGACACATGAAGGTCATGGAGTTCTAGTTGCCTCATCTCTGTGGTGTTGTAATGCAATCTGTTCAAAACAGGGACTGTCTTGCCAATGGTAATCGCTTGGTTGGATTGGGTGTGTGTGTGTGTGTGCATGTGTGTGCGTGTGTGTGTGTGTGTGTGCGTACACGTGTGTGTGTGTGTGATGTGTAGTATAAGAGATTACATGTATTTGTGTATGCCTCCATGCACAGTTTGTGTTTTGAAAGCATATCTTTGTGTGTGTATGTGAGTGTGTGTGTGTTGTGTGTGTGTGTGTGTGTGAGTGTGTGTGGAGTGGGTTATTAGTGACGCTGGTTGGCATTCTGCTTCTCAGTGGGTGAGGTGATGCCACACATGGCCTGGGCAAATGGTTCAGAGCTGCTCATGCCAATCCACAGGCACACACACACACACACACACACACACACACACACACACACACACACACACATACACACACACACACATACATACACACACACACACACACACACACACACATATGCACACACACATACATACACACACACACACACAGTGATGAGGTACAGGCCAATCAATGGGCACACCCAGCAGACATTAATACCCAAGCACAAGAAAGGGAGGAAACACACACACACACAAACACACTTCCACAGTGGATAGGTTTATTTTAACAGTGTATGTATGTTGTGTACATGTTCCTTTGTGTGTGTGTGTGTGTGTGTGTGTGTGTTTGTGTGTGTGTGTGTGTGTGTGTGTGTATGTGCGTGTGCGTGTGTGTGTGTGTGTTTGTGTGCAT
>PYXC01002393.1:17500-32289 GCA_015244755.2 Tenualosa ilisha
GTAGTAGAGTAGCATAGCAGAGTGCAAAACCCTTGTGGCTGCTGGGCAGCTTGGGCGTGCCCTTACACACACACACACACACACACACACACACACACACACACACACTAAGGGCTTGAGCAGGGGACCCTCTCTGTGATTCTCCCTCTCTGGTCCTCTGCAGGCCTTTAATATTCTAGTGGTGTTGTCACGGACTGAGCCATGACGCTCACGCAGACGCTCACTCACTCATTCACGCAAGCGCACAGTGCATTGGCAGCCATTTGCCGGCAATGTTTAAACAGCTAAGCTGACCGGTTGCTGTGAGTTTGAACTTCATTTCCATTACCGTTTGCACTGTTTGTATATCTGGTTTCAAAACATGTCGTAACCCACCATTTGCAATAACATTTCATTAAGCTTAACATTGTTACAAGGGTGCAGGGAAAGGCCTACCAGCATTTCTAGTAGCGATTGTTTGGTCTTTAACACACGTTTACCATTTACGCTTTATATTCGTAATCATCATCATTTCTCATCTGTTTTAAGCATGTCTGGTTGTAAAGAATCACAATTATACACACTGGCTGTTTAAAATAACGAACTTTATTTAGTATTTAGCATTTACAAAACACTACCGTTTCTGTTACTCACCGAACTATCCGAACTTCCTGGTTGTCATGGGGAAACCGAGGGAATGTTCCAGTGAGTAGATATGGTTGAGTTCCCGGGTGTTTGGTGGACTGCGCTATTGTGACAGGGGTGTTTTAATGGTGAAGGGGAAATATGTATTTTATTATGCACGTAAGGCTTTTTGGTTAATGGAAATAATTTTGAGTTATTGTATATTTTGTTTTTGTTTCTTTCAGTTATTATTTGATGATAATCATGTTGTTATTTAGTTAATTAATTTGAGTTTGCATTTGGGCTACCCTGTGGGAGGGGCTACAGCTAGCTGTGCTCTGTATTAGGCCCCAGAGCCTCAGTTGGGGAGAGTGTTGAAGTGGAAGGTATGTGTCTCTTGGCTGTTGAGAGTGTTGTGCAGGGTCTTTCTGATTTAGCCTGGCAAACTTAAGCCTATTTATTTTCTTGTTTACTCAGTTTTTGGTTTATTTATCACTGTAAATATTTGCACGTTTTTAGGGAAAAAATTTGAAAAGAGAAAAAAAGAATAAATATTCCTTTTGAGGAACAAAGTTTTGGCCTCCCTCTGTCTGCTCCGCCGCCGTCTATCCTGCCACATTTGGTGTCAGAAGTGGGATAGAGGAGCTAGACAGAGTGGACAAAGTGAACTGCCATCCACAAAAATGACGACCAGACGGAGGGCCAATGAAGAGGTTGGAGCAGTAGGGGGCGACGCAGAGTCAACGGTGCCCGCTTCAACAGAGTCATCCCTCGACCGGCTGGCAAGGATGTTTGAGTCCTTTATGGATGTACAGCGTGCCAGAGATGACAAGCTGGAGAGAGAGTCAGCCCGGCAAGCACAGCAGTTTTCTGTCCTTACCCACCAAGTGACCCAGCTGCAGTTGGATGTGGAGACAGTGCGGGAGAGGGGGAGCACGCCAGTTCCTTCCCGAGGCCCAACACCTGAACGCCTGCAGCCACCACCAGAGGGGGTAAAGGATACAAGCTGAAGATGGCTAAGCTGGAAGACTCGGACAACATCGACCACTACCTCACAACGTATGAGAAGCTGGCAGCAGCCTGTGAGTGGCCAAAGGAGGACTGGGCCATTCACCTAATACCTCTGCTGACTGGAAAAGCCAGAAGTGCCTTCATTGCCATGGACCCTGAAAACAACCTGGACTATGACCAGCTGAAAGAGGCCATACTGAAAAAATATGAAATTAATGCAGAGACTTACCGTTCCCAGTTCCGAGCCCTGGAGACCAGCCTGTATGAGACACCAAAAGAGCTGTATGTCCGGCTGAAAGACTTGTTCTGCAAGTGGGTAAAGTACGACCAGTGCAGCAAGGAGGCCCTGATGGAGACCATGGTGCTGGAACAATATCTACGAGTTCTCTACCCGGAGGTGAGGACCTGGGTCAAAGAGCATAACCCACCAACAGCAGCAGAGGCCGCCACACTGGTGGAGAACTTCGTTGCAGCACACAAGGGCCCCAGGGGATATCGCTACGCTGGAGTGCTGGACCGTCAACCCAGGGGTAAGTCTGATGGTGCTGGTAGAGGAGCTGGTTCTGATGCCTCCCCTAGCTACAGTAGAAACACACCACCCCTTCCCCCAGGTAGTGCCAAGCCCCAAGGCATTTCGTGTTTTAACTGTGGTAGAGAAGGTCATAAGAGCCCTGCTTGCCCCCTCAGAAAGCCCAAGCACTTTCACCTGTGTTATGTTCCCAACCCCACCACACCCTTTAAGACTCAGGAGAACAGGGATCCTGTTATTAAAGTGGAGCTTAATGGCAAACCCACCACAGCTCTAGTGGACACAGGTTGCACACAGACACTGGTACAGGCTGACTTTGTCCCCCTTGAGTTCAGAAATGTTAATGACAAGCTGACAATCTGTTGTGTTCATGGTGACCAAAGTGAACATAGTACAGCAGATGTTTATGTCAGGGTGTGTGGTCAGACATATTTACTCAGGGTGGGGCTGGTCCCCAAGCTTCCCTATCCAGTGTTGTTGGGCCAAGATCTCCCTGTGCTACCAGAGTTAGTGGGCAAGACTGCATTGAGTTGTGTGGTGACAAGAGCGATGGCCAAAGCAAAAGAGGTGGATATGTCTGAGTTCCCTTTTTATGGTGAGGATGTGCCAGCAGACCCAACATGTACCAGAGAGGACAGATGTAACAAGCGCAGACAGATTGTAACGGAGGTTATAGAGCATTCAGACTTGCAAAAGGAGTCAGAGGTTGACCCCCCTAGTTTGTCTGAGGCTGAGGTACATTTCTCTGGTAATCTTGCTGAGGTGCAATGTGCAGACCCCACACTAGCCCCATTATTTAAGAAAGTGGAGGAGGGTGCTTGCTTTGTCCCTGCTCTGGGAAAGGAAGTTTTTATTCTGCAAAACAACCTCCTGTATAGGCAGAGCGAGGAGGGTTTGCAGCTTGTGGTGCCAGGAAAATACAGGAAGCAGGTTCTGGAGTTAGGCCACACAATTCCTTGGGCAGGTCACCTGGCATGCATGAAGACACTCCTGAGAATTAGCAAGCGTTTTTACTGGCCAGGAATGTTTGCTGAAGTGAAGAGCTACTGCAGGTCATGTCCCCAGTGTCAGCTGTCTGGAGGCAAAGGCCTCGCACGTGCCCCTTTAGTGCCATTACCTGTTGTCGATACCCCTTTTGAGAGGATAGGTGTGGATATTGTTGGTCCCCTGGAAAAGAGTAAAGCAGGGAACAGATTCATTTTGGTCATTTGTGACTACGCCACCAGGTACCCTGAAGCCTTTCCCTTAAAGAACATTACTGCTAAGCAGGTTGCCTCTGCCTTGTTACAGCTATTCTCAAGAGTAGGTATCCCCAGAGAGGTGCTAACCGATCAGGGCCCTAACTTCATGAGTAGAACACTGAAGCAGGTGTATGATCTGTTAGGGATAAGGCGTATCAGAACCACTCCCTACCACCCACAGACTGATGGACTAGTTGAGCGGTTCAATCAGACCCTGCTGAACATGCTCAGAAGGTTTGTGGACGGAAGTGGCAAGGAGTGGGACCAGTGGCTGCCCTACCTGTTGTTTGCGTACAGGGAAGTCCCACAAGAGTCAACGGGATTTTCCCCCTTCGAGCTGCTGTACGGACATCAGGTACGGGGTCCACTGGACGTGCTGAAGGAGACCTGGGAAGGAGAAACATCAACGCAGAGTGACATCATCTCCTACGTCCTGAAGATGAGGGAGAGGCTGATGGCTGTCACTTCCCTGGCTCAGGAAAATCTCCACCAAGCCCAACATCGACAGAAGACGTGGTATGACCGGTCAGCTCGTGCACGCAGTTTCCAGCCTGGCGATCGGGTCCTGCTACTGTTGCCCAGCTCAGACAACAAGCTGTTGGCGAAATGGCAGGGGCCCTACACTGTGACTCGCAAGATGGGACAGGTGACGTATGAGATCGACATGCCTGACCGTCGTAAGAAACACCAGGTCTTCCACGTCAACATGCTGAAGCAGTGGAGTGAGCGACCAGAGCCAGAACTGCAGTCTCAGCCACAGTCAGAGGTGTCAGCGATGCTCATCCAAGCGGTCGAGGAGGAGGAAGAGTACAGGGAGCAGTACTTGCCCAGCGGTGAGGAGGAGAGCCAGCTGGACCTCAGTCATCTTCCAGAGGAGCGGCGGCGTGACCTCTACAACATCCTGCCAGAGGGCCTCTTCACGCAGCGACCTGGACGGACAGAGCTGGTGGAGCATCAGGTGGTGCTCAAGGATGACCACCCAGTGCGGCAACCGGTCTATCGTGTTCCAGAGCGGCTGCTGCCTGTCCTGAAGGAGGAGCTGGACATGATGCTTCAGCTGGGGGTCATCGAGCCGTCCTTCAGTGAGTGGAGCAGCCCAATCATCTTGGTCCCCAAGAAGGATGGTGGCCTGAGATTCTGTTTGGACTTTCGGAAGGTCAACATGCAGGCAAAGTTTGACCCTTATCCCATGCCTAGGGTCGATGACCTGGTGGAGCGCCTGGGCAAGGCCAAATACCTTAGCACTCTTGACTTGTGTAAGGGTTATTGGCAGGTGCCACTGGCGGAGGGCAGCAAGGAGCTGACTGCCTTTAGAACACCATTTGGGCACTTCCAGTTCACAGTGCTCCCTTTTGGCCTGCATGGGGCACCAGCCAGTTTCCAGCGGCTGATGGACAGAGTCCTCAGAGGGACAGAGGGCTTTGCTGCGGCTTACCTTGATGACATCGTCATATACAGCGCCACCTGGGAGGAGCATCTCCGGCACTTGCGGCAGGTTCTCTCCTTGGTGAAGGAGGCGGGCCTTACCATCCACCCGGACAAGTGTGCCTTGGCCAGGGAAGAGACATCTTACCTTGGCTATGTCCTGGGCCGAGGTGTCATCCGTCCTCAGGTGGGGAAGGTGGAAGCCATCAAGGCAGCGGAGCGACCAACCACCAAGAAGCAGGTGCGGTCGTTCTTAGGGCTTGTGGGTTGGTACAGGCGCTTCATACCGAACTTTTCGGAAAAAGCGTCTGCGCTGTCTGAGTTGACCCGCAAGTGCCAACCAAACAAGGTGGAATGGACTGAGCAGTGCGAGAGAGCTTTTAAGGACTTAAAGGACTCTTTGTGTCAAGAGCCTGTGCTCCTCAGTCCAGACTTTGACGAACCTTTCACGTTGCAGACCGATGCCTCGGAGAGGGGCTTGGGTGCGGTCCTTTTGCAAGGGGACCAGGGACAGCTAAAGCCAGTGGCCTACATTAGCCGTAAGCTACTGCCGAGGGAGCAGAACTACTCCACAGTAGAAAAAGAATGTCTCGCCATTAAGTGGGCATTAGACTCTTTTAAATACTACTTGTTGGGGCGTAAATTTGTGCTTGAGACAGACCACAAAGCTCTGTCTTGGTTAGGCAGAATGCGGGACACAAATGCCAGGATCACAAGGTGGTTCTTGGCCATACAGCCCTTTGACTTTGAAGTGTTGTACAGGGCAGGGAAAATGAACTGTACAGCTGACTTTTTGTCTAGAATGCCACAGGGGGCATTTCCAGAAGGGGGGGGAAATGTCACGGACTGAGCCATGACGCTCACGCAGACGCTCACTCACTCATTCACGCAAGCGCACAGTGCATTGGCAGCCATTTGCCGGCAATGTTTAAACAGCTAAGCTGACCGGTTGCTGTGAGTTTGAACTTCATTTCCATTACCGTTTGCACTGTTTGTATATCTGGTTTCAAAACATGTCGTAACCCACCATTTGCAATAACATTTCATTAAGCTTAACATTGTTACAAGGGTGCAGGGAAAGGCCTACCAGCATTTCTAGTAGCGATTGTTTGGTCTTTAACACACGTTTACCATTTACACTTTATATTCGTAATCATCATCATTTCTCATCTGTTTTAAGCATGTCTGGTTGTAAAGAATCACAATTATACACACTGGCTGTTTAAAATAACAAACTTTATTTAGTATTTAGCATTTACAAAACACTACCGTTTCTGTTACTCACCGAACTATCCGAACTTCCTGGTTGTCGTGGGGAAACCGAGGGAATGTTCCAGTGAGTAGATATGGTTGAGTTCCCGGGTGTTTTGTGGACTGCGCTATTGTGACAGGGGTGTTTTAATGGTGAAGGGGAAATATGTATTTTATTATGCACGTAAGGCTTTTTGGTTAATGGAAATAATTTTGAGTTATTGTATATTTTGTTTTTGTTTCTTTCAGTTATTATTTGATGATAATCATGTTGTTATTTAGTTAATTAATTTGAGTTTGCATTTGGGCTACCCTGTGGGAGGGGCTACAGCTAGCTGTGCTCTGTATTAGGCCCCAGAGCCTCAGTTGAGGGAGAGTGTTGAAGTGGAAGGTATGTGTCTCTTGGCTGTTGGAAGTGTTGTGCAGGGTCTTTCTGATTTAGCCTGGCAAACTTAAGCCTATTTATTTTCTTGTTTACTCAGTTTTTGGTTTGAATTTTTGCATTTGAGTTTGGTTTATTTATCACTGTAAATATTTGCACGTTTTTAGGGAAAAAATTTGAAAAGAAAAAAAAGAATAAATATTCCTTTTGAGGAACAAAGTTTTTGGCCTCCCTCTGTCTGCTCCGCCGCCGTCTATCCTGCCACAATGTGACTTAAAAGTAACGTTTCCATAACATGTCTGGTGTAGCCCGAGCCTTAGGGATGAACATTTGGATTTGGGCACTGTATATAATCGGCCCACTGCACTCTCTCCATACTCCACAACCCCCGCACCCTCCCAACCTCACCTCCTCCAATTTCCCCTTTTTTCTTCTTGCTATTGTTGTTATTACCATTCATTTTATGTTTAGTCTTAACTTTTTTTTATTTTTAAAGGGATCCCTGGCTAAGACATGTTGGCCTTATAAAACTGTCATTGGCATCAGTTACATGAAAGTGATTTAAAAACACTCAACAGGCTTTTGGTTTTATTAAAAGTTTAGAAAATCTTTTCACTTGTAAAACCTCCATTTTTGTAAAAAGTGACATCACCTGGTTGAATCTAATCAAGGTGCAGCAATCAAGCTGTTGCTGCCCATAGACACCATCAAAAACAATCAGGTGACGTCACAGTTTTCCCCGAAAGCTTTGAGACGTCAACACACTAACAAAGAGGGTAGATAGGCAGAGCATGATACTTCATGGTAGTTCATGCCTAAGGGAGCAAAGTGGGCATCAGTTCCGATCTGCATAAATAAGTCTGTCGTTGACTTGCTTGGCTAACATTTTCCTTAAATGGGCAGGAGGGTTTAGAGATCACGAGACCGTATCTGAAATGTACATCCATTGCTCAGAAAAATAAGGCTTTTAAATATATTGTGAAATTCTGGGGTTCTGCCATAGACCACAATGTTATAGTGTGTGGCTCTACACTGCATGAAGGGGGATTAGTGTATCCAAACCCCCCCGCCCCTCCCGCGGGATCATGGTTCCAGGAAGTGGCTCATCATAAAGTACCTTGCTATCTACCATCTTTGCCTACAGGCTAATAAAGGGATTTTCAAAAAGCTTTAATAATAATAATAATAATAAAAAATATTTTGAGTGTTTTTAAATCCTGGTAAATAGCTGATTCCAACATCCAGGGGTTAAATTGGGACGGGGCTGTCTGGGGCTGAGCCCAGCACATAGGCTAAGCGAAGTCTACTGGTGTAAAATGAAAGCAGTGGACAATTAGCCTGTTCCTCACATCCTTGGTAAACACCTTTTGTCGTTACTTCTTATTAAAAATAAACTATATCTTTGTCATTTGTTCAGGCTGTAATTAACATAGGCTACTTAAGACAACCTGCGGACTTTCACACCATCTCTGTTTTTAATTTCTCTCAGTAGGCTGTGTCATGCAGATTGCAGTTTGGATACACAAGATTGGACAGTTATAAAGCTCACATTTACTTTCTGTTTAAACTTTACATGTCTTGATTTCAAGCAATTAGATTACAAAATAATCTACAACTAGGGCTGATTCTAGACCACTGGGTGTCCGAGGCAAGATTGAACTTTGCCCCTTACTCTGTTCAGTGTTGTATAGTAGCCCACCTCATTTTGACGGCATTTTTTATGACATGTGGGTTCAGGTGAACAAAATGTTACTGTTGAAAGTCTTTACCGACATACCTATTCCTTCTGTTATCTGTTGATGCCCAACCCCAAAGCAAAAAGGCTAGGTTCTTTCGCAATGAGACGTCTATTGCTCAAAGTCCCTATCAGCCTATCTAGTTAAAATGTCTCTGTCTGTCTCTGTAAATTTTCTCCTAGTTGTCTGAACAGGTTCCCATGAGTAGGCCTTCAGAGGTGTCATCGTAGTACAGAAAGCATGTCTGGAAGTATATGGCAAGACTTTTTAACATTTAATAGCTGGTCTGGATGTTTAACATGGACATGGATTCCTTTCAGCAAGCATACAGGTGACTGCTTAGCAATGCCAGTTTGCACTGTACAAACAGTGATCTACACAGGCCAACAAAATGATCCAAGGTAAATTTTGGCACAACAAGTAAGATAGCCAGACAGATGGTTCAGCCATAGGTCACTGTAGAAGTAGCTGTACACTTCCAAGAAAGTCTGAGTATATGCCTACTTTTTGCCTTCAAGAGACTCAAGACAGCCACCCCCCCCCCCCCCCCACACACACACACACATACCCAATCCCTATTTAACCTCTGCCAACATCAGTCTTATAAGGCCAACATGTCTGCCTAGCCAGGGATCCTTGGGTAATGCTGTGTTCATGCTGTAAGCTGCTATAGACAGAAGCTTACTCCAAATCCCATAACCCCCCTTCCCTGCCACCTACTCTCCCTCTCCCACTCCACTGTCTCCCCTCTGCTCTATGCCCTGCTCCCTCTCCTCAGAATGGGCCGGTGAACTGTGAGCGGTACCTGGGCTGGGCCGCGGCCTTCCTGGTGGTGTACAGCATTGACGACCGCAGCAGCTTCCTGGGCTGCCAGTCCTACCTGGAGACCCTGAGTCAGAACGCCAAGGGTGGCCAGCAGGAGGCGCCAGTGATACTGTTAGGGAACAAGCTGGACATGGAGAGATACAGGTAGCCCGAGCAGAGACACAGACACACACATACACGACACGTGACACACACACACACACACACACACACACACACACACAACACATGACACACACAACACATACCCGACACATGACACACACACAGACAAACACAACACATGACACACGCAACACATACACAACACATGACACACACACACACAACACAAGACACATACAACACACACACACTCACATGCTCTCTCTCTCTCTCTCTCACACACACACACACACACACACGGCACACATACATTTACAGCCAGACATTTATACATGTAGTCACACACCGATCTATCAACAAACACATGCTTACCACTTTGAAGAAGTTTGGAAAACATGAGTCAGTTTCTGGGTGTCTTACAGGTCTGTAAATATTTAGAATAAGGTGTGTGTGTGTGTGTGTGTGTGTGTGTGTGGTGTATGTAGGATAAGGTGAGTAAAACAGTTAGAATAAGGTAGGAAGGCACACCCAGACCTCAGCCATGTGTTCTGCGGATTCTTTCCATTCTTGTACGAGCAGATGCCATAAGTATAAAACACATGGTGAGGTTGTATGTGTGTGTGTGTGTGTGTGTGTGTGTGTGAGTGTGTTTATATGAGTACACACACACAGCTGGGTTCATTCAGACAGAGATCACCGTGACTGATGTGAGTGGAGGTGTGTGTTAAAGATGTTTAGTCTTTGATCATGAAGGAGATGGTGTGAGTGCATGTGTGCTTCCATCATTTCAAGATCAGGAGTGTGTGTGTGTGTGTGTGTGTGTGTGACACTCTAAGAACACCTCACTGCACTGATGCAGCCTGGGTGGTCTCCACCCATATGAAGTGGGCTGGGATATTTACAGAATGGAAAGTGTGTGTGGTTGAAAGTGTGTGTGGTTGAAAGTGTGAATGTACTGTATGTATACAGCATGTGTGTTTGAGGTCTAATTGTGTCTTTATTGTTTTGTGTGTGTGTGACCGATACTCACATTTATACACACTTTGTACACATTTACAGAAGTGAAGTGAAAAGTGTGAATGTATAGTTCACCTCCTGTGTGTGTGTGTGTGTGTGTGTGTGTGTGTGTGTGTGTGTGTGTGTGTGTGTGTGTGTGTGTGTGTGTGGTCTTGGTGCATACTGCATTTATCTGTATGAGGACTTGCATCAGCAGCACAGTACCGCACTTGGCGTCAGAATGTGTGTTTGCAAATGTGCAGATTTGTGTACGTGCAAGATTGTGTGTGTGTGTGTGTTTGTAACAGATATCAGCTAGCCTAGCTTTGCCTGCGGAACATCAGTAAACCTCCCTCCCAGCACCTCAACAGCCTGCTAGTCAGTTGACTTGCAGCCTGACTTTTCAGTCATCTGGCCCATGCACTTGACTCCAGATCAGATGTTGCTGTTCGGTCAGAGGTTCGAACCCCTGGCTGGACCACACGGGATGACCTTGGTTACGTGTGTGCACGTGTGTATATGTGTGTGTATGTGTCTTTATATTTTCTTTCTCTCTCAGGCAGGTGAGTAAGTGTGAAGGCGCTGCGCTGGCTTCTCGCTACAGCTGCCTCTTCTTCGAGGTGTCGGCCTGTTTGGACTTCCTGTCAGTGCAACATGTCTTCCACGAGGCCGTGAGGGAAGTGAGGCGTGAAGCTGAAAGGTCACTTCCTGTTCGTCCACTCTTCATCAGCGAGGACCGCCCCCTCTTGGGCCTCACTTCCTCCCAGACTCAGGTGGCCCCGCCCTGCTTTAAAGAGATGCCCACTCCTGCCACGGCCAAGCTGGTGACCGTCAAGTCCTCCAGGGCACAGAGCAAACGCAGAGCTCCTACGCTCACACTCCTCAAGGGCTTTAAGATCTTCTAACTGACTCAACACTGTCCAGTAGTGGACGCTCATCCCCCACTCTCTTACGGCTGACTGTGATTAAATAGTGCCCCCTGTGGGATAAACAGAGCAAACGCAGAGCTCCTACGCTCACACTCCTCAAGGGCTTTAAGATCTTCTAACTGACTCAACACTGCCCACTAGGGGACACAAATCCCCCACTCTCACCGCTCAAGGGCCTTAAGTTCCTCTAGCTGACTGTAACTCAATGGTGACCCTGTGGGATAAATAGAGTAAATGCAGAGCCCCCCCCACACTTAACCCTCTCAAGGACTTCAAGGTCTTCTGACTGACCAAACACTGGCCCCCAAAGGACACAATCCAAACGCTCACACTGCTCAAGGGCTTCAAGATCTGCTGATTGACTTCGATTTTATACTGCCCCTGGTGTACATATCTCCGACCCTCATGCTTACCCTCTTCAAGGGCTTCAAGATTTTCCATGATCCACTCAGTCTGTTTCTGACAGAGTGCAAGTACAGGTGGACACATAAAGATGAAAGAAAGAAGAAAGATTGTCTGTGTGAACTTAGTGTGAAGGGTGAAGATGGTGGGCTTTGCTACATTCCTCATTTACTGTAATACAACAACTGAGTTAATGAATGAATGGATGAATTATTGAGAGTCAAGAGTTGCAGACTTCTTCCAGTGAGCCAAAATGAACACTATTTTCCACTAAAATGCCTTTCACTAAATTGCACATGGAATAACATGATTGTGTAAAGGAAATATGATTATGAAAAATGTACAATTAGATGTTTTCTTTTTTAGATTTCTTTTTTTTACCTTCCACAAGATCAGCTACTAACTGCTCTCCAATGGGTCCCTGCTGTCAGTGTCCTATACGACCTGCAGGATAACCATGCCCTCTAGAGGGTAACATATGTAACTACAGTTACCAATCTCACACTTTATAATATTTGATTAATATTGTATGGAATTTAAATACACCTGCTGTGAGTCACCTTAACATAGCCCATATAATTTCATGACAATTTACAGTTGCTGTTTTTTGTCAGTGTTGTTTAAGTTGAAACTGACACAATCGTCTAACAAAAAATGTGAAAGATCAGAAACACACATAGTTTACATACAGTTCAAAGTTATTTGTTTTATTTTGTGAAAAGAGGTTTAAGTTCAATGTTTGAGTTTAGTAGATAACACTAGGAGTAACGTCATGCACACAATACTGGTCCAGGATCAGCACAACGTGCTTCACAATGGGGGACATAAGAGCTGATGAATGACAAGGGAAGGACAAATAAAGCCAATAACAGATGATTGCTGATAAGATATGCTAGTGTGATCTATAGTTTTACAGTCACAGTCTAGAGCAGATTTTAAAATCTCTCTTATTAGCTCTGACCAAGGAGCCACTGACTATCTGTTAGGAATACAGTGTCCACCCTCGATATTTTAAATACAGATCTACAACATATAAGCGTCCTGATGCTAAGGATAGGACACACTAACAAAGCTGACTGTCTTTAAAAATCTTTTAAGTATAGTCTTTGAGTAATCTATTAATTTATTGGATTCCTCACACAGAATCATGTGTAGTAGTCCAAATGATTATGTGATGGGATCTAGGAAAATCCTTCATGTCACACTGCCACACATCTGGCAAAGAGTGAAAATGTGTTGAATGGCAATATTTTGGTGAAATTTGGTTTTCATTAAATTGTCAATCTATAACATCTTGTTTGTCATCTCTGAATATATCTCACCAAAATGTGCTTGTTTAACATGTCAAAAAGGTGTTTGTTATTTGCTTATTGCCATTATTCTATTTAGAATGCCATTCTTTAAACCTGTTTTCTCAAAATTCCATTCTTAAAAACCCAACTGATCAGCCAGCTTTAAGTAATAATAACATTTGATACAGACAAGCTATGAAAACATTTAAAGGGTTGGAAAAGAGCTCAAAGTGGGGTTTCAGGTGGTATCAAAACCTCTAAAAAAGTCAAATTTCATCATGTGAAGGATTTTCCCAGATCCCATCATCAAAGTTTATAAGTTTCACTACTATAAGAAAGAAAGAATTATACGGAAAACACAGAGGACATTGATACACACAATGATTGCAAGTGAAACTTGTTAGAAAAAAGCATGTTCAATTTGCATGTTGAATGTGTTGAGTATAAAAATAGCCAACCCATGAGTGGAATGGTACTTCGCAGTATTGGGCACATAGTACATTCCTCATGTGAGCTCTGCACTCTTTATGGATGTTTCTTCATGTGTTTAAGTTTCATAATGGTGCAATGGGTAAATGAACAAACCCTCGTCAGGGTGGAGAAAAATAAACCAACCTTTGGTTTACATTAACATTTGACAGAAAAAAAAACACATGCGCATACACGTGAGCATACGCACACACACACACGCGCGCGTGCGCTCTGTCACTCTCTTCCTCTCTCTCTCTCACACTCTCACACTCACGCTTTCTCTCACACACATGCACTGACATGCTCTTTCTCTCTCTCTCTCTCACACACACACACTCTCACACACACACACTTAGGATGCTGTGTATCCAAGTGTGCAGATGATTTTTTAGATCAGTTTTGAGAGTGTTCCTATGACTCCCTGTAGAGGACTCATTCAGTTGGGCAGGCCTTTGGATTGCCACAGAAGGGCTCACAGAAGGCCTGAACAGGTGTTTGGACATCCAGGTGTAAAGACATCACCTTACAGACCCCCATCTCAATTTTGCCCCCCATTGACCTCCATATTCACCTCCACCTGCACCTCCCCCTCTGTTACTAACTCAACTGCCCGCTCCTCCACCTTGGCATCCGCCTCCCTCCATCGGCTCCCCCTCCTCTCCTCAACATAGAGGCTACTCATCGTCCCGTCCTTCCAGGTGACCATGATGTCCCCTGGCTGGAGCTGCCCATTTCTCGGCGACCTGGGGTGCCTCTTCGCAGGGACCTGCACCATGGCTAGGGTGTTTGAAGTCTAGTGAGGGCTCAGCGAGGGTTCCTTGGCTCCGTTGCCTTGGTGATGACCTGCAGCTCTTCCATGTGAGGCTTTTGGGCTAGTGCTGCTGCCTTGTACTTGGCTATCTTCTTCCTGCTCCTGTGTGTGTGTGTGTGTGTGTGTGTGTTGTGTGTGTGTGTGTGTGTGTTTGTGGTGGAGATTCAACTGATGAGACCTCAGCTCAAACATTAATATTATTGCCATAGCATTAGTGATAGAATTAGAATTACTGTTTCCAGACTATTTAGCCATATTAGTACATGGATATTTGCAAATATCTTTTTTTATTGCATCATGATCCTTCATTCATGTTTAATAAACTGCAGTTAACACATGGTTTTGTTTATTAAATTGGCATAAATCACTACCCTGTAGTTTACACATGATGTGGCTTATGTTCAGGAAATTACTGATGTGGTTTGTGTTGTGATTCTGTGGTAAGCATTGTTTTTAAATTAGTGCTTTGGTCCTGAGCAGCAGCTGTAGCCTTGTACTTGGCAATATTTCTCCTGCTCCTGATGTATGGTGTGTGTGAGAGAGAGAGAGAGAGAGAGAGAGTGAGTGTGAGGTTGTGTGGTTGTGTGAATGCATGTTTGGAGGAAAGTTAACTGATGAGACCTCAGCTCAAACATTAATTTTAATTATGTGATTATATACACAGTACTCTAGGCTCAATCAGGAGCTTGTTTAAAATTATTATTGCCATATTATTATTAGTACTGGTACTGATATTACTAGCAGCCAGTAATACAGATAATATCACTAGCAGCAGTACTG
>PYXC01002395.1:7500-10604 GCA_015244755.2 Tenualosa ilisha
TAGAGTGTGTGTTCCAGGAGGTTCCACTCTGGACCTTCAAACACACACAGGACGCCTCAGTGCGCTGCAATGTGCCAAGACTGGCTTAGAGACTACAGTAAGAACACACACACACACACACACACACACACACATACACACACACACACACACACACAGGACGCCTCAGTGCGCTGCAATGTGCCAAGACTGGCTTAGAGACTACAGTAAGAACACACACACACACACACACACACACACACCACACACACACACACACACACAGGACGCCTCAGTGCGCTGCAATGTGCCCAAGACTGGCTTAGAGACTACAGTAAGAACACACACACACACACACACACACACACACACACACACACACACACACACACACACACAGGACGCCTCAGTGCGCTGCAATGTGGCCCAAGACTGGCTTAGAGACTACAGTAAGAACACACACACACACACACACACACACAGGACGCCTTCAGTGCGCTGCAATGTGCCCAAGACTGGCTTAGAGACTACAGTAAGAACACACACACACACACACACATTCACATGCACATACAACTATATTGTGCTCTGATTGTGTGCTCTTAAACACACATCATACACATGGTTCCACAGGGTTTTCTATCCTGTCCCCTTGCTTAGGTGCGCTTGGCGGGGGTCGTGAGCCAGGTGAGGGACGGGTGGAGGTCCTCCTGGAGGTCGGAGGTCGCAAGCGCTGGGGTTCCGTCTGCAGTGAGAACTGGGGCATCAATGAGGCAATGGTGGTGTGTCGACAGCTGGGCTTTGGCTTCGCATCACGTGCCCATGAGGTCAGACTCACACACACACACACACACACACACACACACACAGAGTGAAAGTGTACAGAATTTAAAAAGAAAGAAGAGAAAACGGAAGGAAATTCAACAACTAAAGCAACACCTCCTTCACTGTGATAGTCTGGGGCCCTGTGGTTTAATCTAAAGTGATAGTCTGGGGATGTGTAGTTTAATCTAAAGTGATAGTCTGGGGCCCTGTAGTTTAATCTAAAGTGATAGTCTGGGATGTGTAGTTTAATCTAAAGTGATAGTCTGGGGCCCTGTAGTTTAATCTAAAGTGATAGTCTGGGGCCCTGTAGTTTAATCTAAAGTGATAGTCTGGGGATGTGTAGTTTAATCTAAAGTGATAGTCTGGGGCCCTGTAGTTTAATCTAAAGTGATAGTCTGGGGCCCTGTAGTTTAATCTAAAGTGATAGTCTGGGGCTGTGTAGTTTAATCTAAAGTGATATTCTGGGGATGTGTAGTTTAATCTAAAGTGATAGTCTGGGGCCCTGTAGTTTAATCTAAAGTGATAGTCTGGGGCCCTGTAGTTTAATCTAAAGTGATAGTCTGGGGCTGTGTAGTTTAATCTAAAGTGATATTCTGGGATGTGTAGTTTAATCTAAAGTGATAGTCTGGGGCCCTGTAGTTTAATCTAAAGTGATAGTCTGGGGATGTGTAGTTTAATCTAAAGTGATAGTCTGGGGCCCTGTAGTTTAATCTAAAGTGATAGTCTGGGGCCGTGTAGTTTAATCTAAAGTGATAGTCTGAGGCTCTGTAGTTTAATCTAAAGTGATAGTCTGGGGCCCTGTAGTTTAATCTAAAGTGATAGTCTGGGGCCCTGTAGTTTAATCTAAAGTGATAGTCTGGGGCTGTGTAGTTTAATCTAATATGATAGTCTGGGGCCCTGTAGTTTGATTTAAAGCGTAGATTGTACCAAATTCTCTGGTTTTTCTTCCTAATGACGATACTCGGTGAGCTCCAACAACAGGGCTATGCTTTAGGGCGAACCTGATCATGGAATAAACTTCCATTAATGTAACACATGAGATCATTGGGAAATGCACTTCACATTGTCAGGTTTGATTACATATAAAGGGGGTTTGATTGATTACATATAAAGGGGTTTGATTGATTACATATAAAGGGGGTTTGATTACATTATTGGGAGTTTTGAAATTATCGGAAGATTATTACATTCTCAGGTTCTACACACTTTATGTTATTTGAAGCGTAACGCCCATGTTACATCATGCTATTGTTATTTACATATTTACTTCACCTAACCTGACATGTTGTTATTTACATATTTACCTTACCTAACCTTACATGATATTGTTGTTTACATATTTACATGCTAATGTTATTTACGTCCTTGTTTTTGTTTATATATTTTAGTTAGAGTTGCATTACTAAATTAAGGGAAAATGACAGTGAAAAAATATGTTTACAGTCACTGTGTGTGTGTGTGTGTGTGTGTGTGTGTGTGTGTGTGTGTATGGTGTGTGTGTGTATGTGTGTGTGTGTGTGTGTGTGTGTGAATGTGTGTGTGTGTGTGTGTGTGTGTGTGAGTGTGTGTGTATGTGTTATGTGTGTGTGTGTGTAGGAGACCTGGTACTGGGCAGGAGACCCCTCGGCTAGTGAGGTTCTTCTGAGTGGAACTCATTGTGTGGGAACAGAACTATCCATCCAACACTGCAGACGGAACCAACACATACACTGCCCCCGAGGAGGAGGAACCAGGGCTGCTGGAGTCACCTGCACAGAGAGTATGTGACCCACACACACACACACACACACACACACACATCAAAATGGAGAACAAGTTGTTTCCTATTTTCGTTTTGATACCAAGAGTCAAAAAAGGAGAAACAGCCCCTGTTATCCTCGTACCCTATGGTCACTATCCATCCACCTCAGTCAGCCCTGTTATCCTCGTACCCTATGGTCACTATCCATCCACCTCAGTCAGCCCTGTTATCCTCGTACCCTATGGTCACTATCCATCCACGTCAGTCAGCCCTGTTATCCTCGTACCCTATGGTCACTATCCATCCACCTCAGTCAGCCCTGTTATCCTCGTACCCTATGGTCACTATCCATCCACGTCAGTCAGCCCTGTTATCCTCGTACCCTATGGTCACTATCCATCCACGTCAGTCTGCCCTGTTATCCTCGTACCCTATGGTCCTATCCATCCACCTCAGTCAGCCCTGTTATCCTCGTACCCTATGGTCACTATCCATCCACCTCAGTCTGCCTGGTCCCTCACCCTTGGTGCTGGTGTGTGGACTGCATGTGAGTGAATGC